>QXTE01000090.1:4055003-4185935 GCA_003942145.1 Platysternon megacephalum
AGCTGATTTTCAGTGGCACTCACACTGCCCGGGTCCTGGCCACCGGTCCGGGGGGCTCTGCATTTTAATTTAATTTTAAATGAAGCTTCTTAAACATTTTAAAAACCTTATTTACTTTACATACAACAATAGTTTAGTTATATATTATAGACTTATAGAAAGAGACCTTCTAAAAACGTTAAAATGTATTACTGGCACACAAAACCTTAAATTAGAGTGAATAAATGAAGACTCGGCACCCCACTTCTGAAAGGTTGCCGACCCCTGGTCTATAATATATAACTAAACTATTGTTGTATGTAAAGTAAATAAGGTTTTTAAGATGTTTATGAAGCTTCATTTAAAATTAAATTAAAATGCAGAGCCCCCCGGACCGGTGGCCAGGACCCAGGCAGTGTGAGTGCCACTGAAAATCAGCTCGCGTGCCGCCTTTGGCATGCGTGCCATAGGTTGCCTACCCCTGTGCTAACGTTAGGTATTTGCTTGGATAGTCCCATTGACTTGCATGCTTAAAGATGGATACGTGCTTAAGTACCTTGTTGAATCAATGTCTAGTTCAACTACAAGTTATTGAGCTTAATGCAGATCACTGGGAGAAATTCAATGACCTGTGTTATGCAGAGGGTCAGATTAGATAAGCATAATTGTCCTTTCTGGCTTTAAAAACTATGGCTCTTTAGAAGTAAATTTACCCCTGAGGGTATGGCTTTAAAATTTACCCCTGAGGGTATTTAGAAGTAAATTTACCCCTGAGGGTATTTAGAAGTAAATTTACCCCTGAGGGTATGGCTTTAAAATTTACCCCTGAGGGTATGGCTTTAAAATTTACCCCTGAGGGTATGGCTTTAAAAACGATGGCTCTTTAGAAGTAAATTTACCCCTGAGGGTATGTCTACACTAGAAACACTACAGTGGCACACTGCAGCTGGGCTGCTGGAGTATAGGTACTTACTACAGCAATAGAAATGTTATTTCCGTCACTGGGGTAAATCAACCTCTCCAAGAGGCGGTAACTAGGTTAGTGGAATAAATCTTCCATCAATCTAGCCGTGGTCTAGACTGGGGCTTAGGTGGGCTTAATTACATTGCACAGGGCATGAAATATTTCACAGCCCTGAGAGCTGTAGTTAAGCTGACCTAACTTTGTAAAGTAGACCAGCCCTCAGTCCCTGAGGAGTGAAGAAGGAACCAGGAGCGAGGAGGTAAAACAATCCATTGAACGGTATGGACAATCCATTGAACAGTGTATTTATTGCCCAGCTAGTTTGTTGAGTTCAGATTAGGTTTGTAATTTGAGATGGTCCCTACCTAGTTTTGGACCCACGTCCCTTCGCCCTGGAGCAGCAGCACTGTTCCATTTGCACTCAGATATTAGAAGCAGTCCACTCGAGGTAAGACCTGTTGAATTGGTAGCCTCAGATACCTGGCGTAACTCCTGTGCATAAGCAGGCTATTTTAGCAGGTCAGGTACATCATACTGACTCCATGACTAGCCAAGAGATCATAGAAACACAGGAGAAAACTGACAGCAGGAAATGTTTGAGTCCAATATGCTTCCTAAACTGAAAGTAAAGCTGGTGTCTATCGTAAATGAAATAACACTTGTTTGTCTCAAAGGTTCCTTTTATCATGCAGCTAATTTCTTCTAGAGGTTTATTGCTAATGCTAAACCTTAAAAAATATCAAAAGGAGCATTTTAGATCAGGAACATAAACAGGATTAGAAGACTTGATGAAAGGAAAGGGCAGATTTAACAATTGTATATGGGGGGGGGGGCATGTACTCCACAACTCTGTGGTTATGGAATTTGCTGCAAATATACTGATTGTTGCAGAATTGTTTGTACTCTAGATCCCAAGTTTTCATTAAAAAAATCTGTTTCTAGTGCTCTTGGCTGAAAAGCAAACCTTGAAAACATGAACTGAGTGCAAAGCGGTGCAGTGTTGTCTTCCTGAGGAGTTGTCCACACAAGAACACTCAAAGCAAATTAATCGGAATTAACTAAAAGTGTCAATTTAAAGTGGTTTAGTTAAACGCTGTGTGGACATTCTTATTCAGAATCAAAGTGGTCTTCATTTGGTTTAGTTTAATTTAAAAGTGAATTCAGTTACACCAAATGATAAACCAAATCAAGGTCCCTTTGGTTCTGAATAAGTGTTTCCTCACGGGATTAATGCGGTGAACTAATTTGTCTTGGGAGATTGTGGAATCCCCATTGTTGCAGATTTTTAAGAGCAGGTTGGACAAACACCTGTCAGGGATGGTCTAGATAATACGTAGTCCTGCCATGAGTGCAGGGGACTGGACTAGACGACCTCTCGAGGTCCCTATGATTCTATGATTAAATTCACACCTTTAGTGAATCACGATTCACTTTCCAGACTGTCCCCAAGTTTCAATGGGCGGCTAAATCTGAACTCTATTTCTAACCATGATAATTTAAATGTCAGTATTGTATGAGCTCAAAATCTTCTCTCTCTCTCACCAACAGAAATTGGTCCAATAAAAGATATCACCTCCTCCACCTTGTCTTGGCTACAACACTGCATATTTCATTGTTGGTCATTTTAGCATACAGACTTCCATCTAGTATTTAATGTTCCACAATCCCCAATTCTCTCCCCCACCACCTCAGGTTCCAAAAGCCCCTAATTGTTGATGCCTCCACAGCTCATCCCCATTGGCAGTTATTTAACCACGCTGTTATTTTTATGGTATATTTAGTTCTTTTTAATCTTCCTTGACTGTCCTCAATCTTTCCAGCCCCATAATCGTGTTTGCTCCCTTCATGCAGCCTCCGTGTCCTGCTGCCATTCTAAAAATGCTGCTCTGATGTTGAGATGTTAAATCTTTTCCAGTTTTATGACGAGAATGAATTCAGCTTGACACATCCATGAAAATCTGATTTGATTCCCTGGGGGGGGGGGCGGGGGGTGGAAATCTCAATCACAGTCCTTGATTACAAATAAGCATGAGTCAGACTTTCCTGGGTTGTTATTTTCTCAGGAAGCTGGATTGCGGTGCTGCCCACAGATTTAATATCCTTTCTCTGAATCTCTGATGAGGAAAAGAGTCAATCAATACAGGTTTCTGTGATTTTTGTTTGAGATGGCTGTTTTTTTAACAGCTGGTGGTTCAGATGAAAATGGGGGTTTCACACAGGAATATCTTTAAAATAAATAAAAATCCAGTCTCCCATGAATCTGCAGCTGAGTCCCAGCCAGCAACGTAGCACTGAGATGAATCCAAAAGCAAGAGCTGGCAGGAGTTAATTCTGTGGATATTAAGCAATCTTGGGTTGCAGATGGGAAAGGAACGCGGTGGTTTTAATGAGTTTTAATGTTGAGATTTGAGAACGTAACATTAATGGATTTCCAAATCTGTTGCATCATATCGATCATGTCTGGCAAAATATGCCGTCTCTGCTCATTGTAAGGCTTTCTGGCGCGATGCTTTCAAATAAGCAGCTCTCCTTAGAGCTTCATCTCTCATGTCATTCGCCCATCTCTTAATTTATCTAAAACTAGACTGGAGAAAGCATAGGAAAATACGTTGCATATGGGATGCTCCTTGTACAAACTGTCTCTTAAATAAATATAGATGCTAAAATATCATGCCTTGAAACCAGTGATCACATTGGTTGCTCAATGGGAGAGAACCTGCAACAGTCCTATTCCATTCGTGGTGCGTCTAATAGTCCTATTGACTTTGAGAGATTTGCATGTGCAAGGCAGGCAGGATTGGTCCCAGTATTATGCCCCATAATTTGCTTCAGCGTAAATTTTGGATAAATAGTTGGGCATTTTCCAGCAGAAGGGAGACCATTACCCTTAGTGCCCATTATAATCAATTCCATGCAAAAAGTTGTTGAAGTTGCAAAATGAAAAACAGAGCAAAGAAGTGGAGAGAATATTTCTAATGAAACCATACAGCAGTACACACCAGACACAGGGCACTCCCTTGTGGCAGCCTAGCTTTTAGAGAAAATGGGTTTTTCAGCCTGTTCCCCCACACCTCCTTCTTTGGAGTCCTCCACTTCACAGATCAGTGGAGAGGCGTTTGTTGCTGCTGCAGGGACACAGTCACGATACCTAGCTCTTACATAGCACTTTCCATCAGTAGATAATAAAGCACCTTACAAAGGAGGTCAGCATAATTATCCCCATTTTACAGATGGGGAAACCGAGGCACGGAAAAGTAAAGCAACTTGCAGGCTGTCTGAGCTCGTGACTGGGGAACAGCCTGAGCACATAGTTCCTATAAGCCTGCACCAAATAGAAGGATTGGGCACAGCCCAAAGGGAAGGAAGTTGCTGTAATCTAGGGCTAAGGAGCTGAGGTTGGCAGGGCAGTTGAGAGTGTGACTGAGGGAGGGGGTTCCTTTTAGGCATCTGGGGTTTATTCTGTACTCCCACTGACTTCTCGTCAGTGATACCAGGATTCTGTACATGTGAATAAAGGCTTTGGGCTAGAGCGGTGTGTTGAAGCGATTCCTGATGGAATTCCTGCCTCCCCAAAGGTGTCAGAGTTTTGAACACCCTCGCAGAGAGGAGAGCCCCCACCACTCTTTATATAGCCACAGCCATTTATTATTATTTATTTTGCATCGAGTCATCCTGGGCGCGGGGGAAATGGGTGTAAATTCTGGGTGTATGCACAAGGTTTGCTGACTCAAAGCAGTTTGGTGACTCCAAAAAATAGCTTGAAACCCCATCAGATGAATAGATTTCAGGACCAGGAGGGGTAACAATGCTCCTCTACTCTGACCCCCCTGCACAACTGGCGACAGAATTGCACCTACCAGTTCCTGCCCTGATACCTTATGATTGAACTAAAGACCCAGACCTATTTGCTGCAATCAGGAAGCTTCTTTTGAAGCCATTCTGCCAATCCACCATTCTGTGCAAAGTATTCAGCTCTGCTTCAAAGAAATGTTAATGTTTCAAAAGCACCCAGCATGATTTTAAAGAGCTAGTTTAATCCTTGTGAGTTTTTGTTGTTGTTTTATGACTCGAGTGATTTCTATCTGTGGTTTTGCTGGGCTCTGGAATAAGGTACTTGAAAGATTTTTATGGCCATAGATCTTTTTTCTCCTACAAAAAGGAAAAGAAACACATGGGCAAATGTTGGTTACCTTATTCTTGGGTTTGTGAAGAAAGGGTATTTATCAAATATGATGTCATTGCACAGGGAAACAATCAAACACTTGGGGAGGGTGGGGGAAGGCCTTGTGTATAAGAATGTGAGCAGATCACACCAATAACTGATGATTCAGAGGAAAGGGAGAAAAAACACCACCCTTAATTTACATGGTCACATAGGGTAAGAAGGATGGATGGTCTAGTGGACCAGGCACTGGACTGGAACTCAAGACATTGGTTCAGTTCCTATCTTAGTCACAGACTCCCTCTGTACCTTGGGCAAGTCACTTAATCTACCCCCCACCTGTCAAATGGGGACACTCATGTCCAAACACTCCAGAGTGTTCTGAAGATAAAATCTGCTAATGATTGTGAGCTGCTCTGCTATTACCGTGAGTAGGGGAAGTTATCAGCTGAGGAGTAGTGTCTTGTCTTTGTCTGATTTGACTCAGATTGTGAGCTCCATGGGGCAGGCAACACACCATACAGTACTTTGTTTTATAAAGCACTGTTTATAAAACAGTACTGTATATATACAGTGTTACATATATGACTGTTGTTAATGCCAAAAGTTCTTCTGGTGGTATCTCCTGCCTAGCTGGCAGCAGGAGTGACTAAAAATCCAGTAAGAGAACCCAGTTCTGATGAAATTTCCAACAGAACTTGATGGAAATTAGAGATTAGGATAGCTTGAATCATCCTTGGGTAAACATACAGACATCTGGGGGTTTCTCTGAACTGAACCTCCAGACTTTGTGTGGTTCACCCATCAACAATCCCGCTTCCCCGATCCTTCATTTATGTGGAACAGTCATTCATTCTAGCCCCAGTTTGAGTTCTGTGCCCCAACCAGATTTGAGGTTCTCTCACTTTTGATATAGGAATTTATACACATCGGAAATGAGATCTCTGAAGATTGAGGATATTAACTGTGAGCCTGTCACATGGTGCAGGGAGGAAAAACCCTTCTCACTGGAAACTGGGTAAAGTCTGTCTTCCTTCCCCTTTCTCGTGCGCATGGGAGAGATCCAGTCAGCTTTATACCTACTGGGACTTTTGCCTGAATAAGGACTGCAGAATTTGGACGCAATACGTGTCACATTTGATCTTTGGCAGGTTGAGAAGTAAAATATTGTGGGAGCAAAAAGACCTCTCTCTGGTCCCAGAATCTGTCAGATTTGTCTGCAGTGGAAAGTGTAAGCATGGGCTGAATGTAGTCAAGCAGTAAGACATCCATAATGTATTAAAATGATGGAAAACAAATCCTTCGCAGATGAAACAAATGTAATGCTCTGATTTAATGTTACAATATAATCATCTTTAAAAGTATTTATAATTCAGAACAAATCAGCAAACTCTTCATTAAAAACAGATCTAAAATAACAATATCCATAACCTAATTCAATTTAGGGATGCATAAATCACTTGCAATTCAAAAGCACTTAAAAAAACTGATTAAGGTTCACCCGCTGAGTTCAATGAGTAGATGAAAATTGCTACATCTTTTTTTTTCTTATAAATTTGTTTCTCTTAATTAAAATGATTGCAATTAGATGGAAGTGCTAGAGATCCAGAGGTGTTTTTTTTTATGGTAGCATCTTTCAATGAGCTGCACAGGTGTCATTTTTGAAATCAGAAGTGTGATACTTGATGTTGGAAGGGCATATTGAATGGGGTCCTGCAGGGATCAGTTCTGGGTGGGTCCGGTTCTGTTCAATATCTTCATCAATGATTTAAGGGCTTGTCTACACTGGCACTTTATAGCGCTGCAACTTTCTCGCTCGGGGGTGTGAAAAAACACCCCCCTGACCGCGGCAAGTTTCAACGCTGTAAAGCGCCAGTGGGAGAGAAGCGCTGTGCCACAACTACACAAGCCATGTTTAACGTTTCCAGTGTAGACTAGCCCTTAGATAATGGCAGAGAGAGGACACTTCTAAAGTTTGTGGACAATACCAAGCTGGGAGGGGTTGCAAGTGCTTTGGAGGATAGGATTAAAATTCAAAATGATCTGGACAAACTGGAGAAACGGTCTGAAGTAAATAGGATGAAATTCAATAAGGACAAATGCAAAGTACTCCACTTAGAAAGGAACAATCAGTTTCCAAAATTGGAAAAGACGGCCTAGGAAGGAGTACTGCAGAAAGGGATCTGGGGGTCATAGTGGATCACAAGCTAAATGGAGAGTCAACAGTGTAACACTGTTGCAAAAAAAAAAAAAAAAAAAAGGGAACATCATTCTGGGATGTATTAGCAGGAGAGTTGTAAATAAGACACGAGAACTAATTCTTCCGCTCTACTCTGTGCTGATTAGGCCTCAACTGGTATATTGTATCCAGTTCTGGGCACCACATTTCAGGAAAGATGTGGACAAATTGAAGAAAATCCAGCGAAGAGCAACAAAAATGATTAAAGGTCTAGAAAACGTGGCCTGTGAGGGAAGATTGAAAAAATTGGGTCGGTTTAGTCTGGAGAAGAGAAGACTGAGAGGGGACATGATAACAGTTTTCAAGTATATAAAAGGTTGTTACAAGGAGGAGGGAGAAAAATTATTGTTCTTAACCTCTGAGGATAGGACAAGAAGCAATGGGCTTAAATTGCAGCAAGGGCGGTTTAGGTTGGACATTAGAAAAACGTCCTAACTGTCAGAGTGGTTAAGCACTGGAATAAATTGCCTAGGAAGGTTGTGGAATCTCCATCATTGGGGATTTTTAAGAGACAAACACCTGTCAGGGATGGTTTGGATAATACTTAGTCCTGCCATGAGTGCAGGGGACTGGACTAGACGACCTCTCACCGTCCCTTCCAGTCCTACGATTCTATGTTGGCAGAAAAGCTCAGGTGCTGTCAGGTTTACAGCAGTGACCCTCTGACAAATTTGCATGATTTGGAAATTTAGCTTTTTGCAATGCACTCCCATGTTCACCATGATTGTTGAAAGCCATCCACTAGAAACAGGGCCTATGTTTAACAATAATTTAAACCATTTTCCCCCTTGTCAGTCAGGAATCAGGGGGCTACACAACTGCAAGTCTCTGTTAAGAACCTGACCAGAGTAATAACTTTCAGATGTTTAAAATATGCACCACAAATCTACCGCATATAAATACAAACGTCTCCCACTTAAGTAGGTTCAACACTGTCTTCCTACCAAACTCAAAGGGCCTGTTTGGTGTTTAATAATGTTGAGTTCAGAGTGGCTTGGAGAGGCAGTGTGTTCACATCGTCTGCAATACTGTCAATCTAATATGTTTTTCAATTTCTAATTTTTAGCTGTGGAATTAAACAATCTAAGCACAGAGGTGACAAGTGAGGAATGTCAATTCATCATATACATACAAAAAACCCAACCCCAAAGTGAAGGATAAAAGTTCACCGCTATCCAGTAACACAGTTCTCCAGAAAAAAGCCATTTGCAATATACTGTACCCCAGAAATCATCACACAGGAGCTCTATGCATGGGTTGCTCCTTTATTTAAACCATATAGTTGCATAATATCCCATCCTGGGGAGGCTGGGGAATGCCACCTCTGTGTGTTCTGGGTCACTGAGATTACATGCAGAGATTCAGAGTGCTAAGCATTACTGGTAGTTTGTTGCACCAGTAACCTGCTGCTTGTATCCAACAAGACCACGTCATTAATATGCTTGCAAAAGACTGGGCACAATCCAGGCACATAACAAAATAGCGAATGTTCCAGTTAGAAACCTAAAAGTTCAGCTCCTAGGGATTTTGATATATTGTCTGTAGTTGGCTATTTCTAGGTCCTCTCACCAGAATATAGAAACAAAAGTCGGTGGTCATTAATTAATTGACATTTGTAAAGGCCTTTGAGACCCCTGGATGCAAAGCACTGTTACTCTTATTGATTGCCATGGGTCTCATGGAACAAGTCCTGGTCCCATGTGCAAAGCTTGAGTAAATAGGCTTTGTACCTGGAATCCATGCAGGGAGAGAATTCTTCCCCTCGCCCAGGCCAAGGTCCGGGCATGGAGTACCTTCTGCAGACACTGAGCTGGAATCATGGCTATGCAGCCAGTAAGCACATGTTTAGGACAGAGAAGCCACACGGCCATTGGTCATGTCCATTTCCTCCTCTCGCCCGCCACATGCAGGTTCATGGATTCATAGACGATTTGTTTTTAAACCAGAGGGGACCACTGTAGCCATCTAGTCTGACCTCCTGCGTTTGAAATTCCTGGGTGAGGTTCTACGGTCTATGTTATGTAGGAGGTCAGACTGGACTATCATAATGGTCCTTTCTGTCCTTAAAATCTGTGACTAACACAGGCCATAGAAATTCACCCAGTCATTCCTGCATCAAGCCCATTGAGCTGTAACATCTCTTCTGTGGTGTCCCCCTGCATGACCTCTCTGCAGCCAGCCATGCCTGCTATATTGATACTGCCCTGGTCTGCTGCCTCTGAGGAGGCCTTGTTTAGCCAATTATAACATTTATTTTCTGTACAAATAAAATTAGCACCTAGAGCTGATGTCGGATCCAGGGGTGCCCAATGAAGTGTGAATAACTTTCGTTGTGCTCAGAATATGATTTATTCTTTCGTTGTTGTTGTTGTTTTTAAACAAAAGGCTCTGTCTGCTGAACGGCTCAGAGGGATGGTTTTACAGTTTAATACCTGCCTGCTCACAAGAATGATCCAGGCAGCCCCACAACGCAGGGGAAAGGAGGATTTTATTCCCCGCAGCCTTGCCCCCTCAATGCATATTAATTACAAGCATTGCACAGAATAGAATTTCTGCTCTAATATCCCTCCCCGGTGTGTTGCTGAAATACCCAGATTTTATTTTTCTTCCTCAATAATGATTCACGTGCTCAGATGTAAAACAATTGTTGTTTCTGGCTTCCGTGTTTCCGCATTACAGCACGTGCGGCTGCGTGCCACGCACGTCCATTCTGCTTTTTTCAGCAGGCTCTCCCGCCGGGCATTACCTTCAGTACTGAAATCCAGCGTGAGTCTCTTCCAGCAAAATCTTAATCAGGGAGCCTTGCATCTGTGCCATGCTATTATTGATATGGGCACCTTCTCTCCCCTAATCCTCTCATCCTTCGTGATCATCAGGCTTTCCCGGCAGGGACCTGTCCACTCTATGTACCAATTATCAGAGTTGGTTAGATGTCGAAAGGGGGAGCATCCTGCACCATACAAAGCGATGCTGATGCTGCGGCTTTCCCCGTGTTCCATCCCTCATGGAGCACTGCAACTCCCCATCACCCCCGTGCAGGCCCATGTATAATTGCTACCACCAAGCCATTCATTTTTGCAGTGTCCTCCCAGCAGTCCAAAGCTCATTGCCTATCTTCTAGTGCCAGCAATGCCAGACTGTCCAGAGCACACTGTGATGAAATACCAACTGCACTGAATGTTCTTTGGCCTCTCTGTTACATATCTGCCTGCTGGTGCAAAGGGGCGTGAGACAGTTTAACGATGCACATATTACATGGGGCAATATGACATTTTGCATATCTGTATCTGACAGTGGTTGGTGGCTTTCGGTGTGCAGGCAGCAGAAATAATTTGCAGTTAGCTGAGTTGCCTTCACGCCATTTGTCACATTCGGTTTGTATGGATATTTGCTGCCTGAATGGGTAGACCGTATACAATCCAGGATGTAGAGAATATCTAAGGAGCACATCAAGTGATGCCCAGGGACATCATTTCCTCCTGTATTATGGCACAGTGCATGACATGACACAATGACAGGGAGACAGTATAATGTTAAACAAGAAGCACTGCTGTCAGAAATAGGGTGACCAGATGTCCCAATTTTATAGGGACAGTCCTGATTTTGCGGGCTTTTCCTTATATAGGCAACTATTACCCCCCCACCCCCGTCCCAATTTTTCACACTTGCCCTCTGGTCACCTTAGTCAGAAAAGACGCTGTTTAATATGAATAGTAGGTAGTCTGGTCAGACGCTGAGAAGGTGCCTTTAAAGAGCATCCATTCATTTCACTTATAAGTAGTTGGAGGTAAATTATTACCTATAGTGATGAGCTAAAGCTACAAAGCTGTGATCCAGAACTGAATCTAAACTTCCCCAAAGTTTACAGGGTTTTCAGAGCTAGTATTTTGGTTTGGGCCCATTTCTAATGACCTAATCACATCGTATCAGAGGGGTAGCCGTGTTAGTCTGGATCTGTAAAAGCAGCAAAGAATCCTGTGGCACCTTATAGACTAACAGACATTTTGCAGCACATCGTAAATGCTAGCTCAGACTTCAAGTACGTTTCCACCTAGATGCCCAGAGGTTTTGAAATTTTTAACAGTTAATCAGTAGCTGTCTACAGAACAGTGACTGGATCATCAGGATTCGTAATGGAGGAACTGGTTTGGATAAAATAAGAGCCAGCCACAATCTTTGTTCAGTTCTCAAACCAAGCCTGAATTGAAACTTTCAACGAGATGAAAAATTTCTGTTAACTTAAATAACTCAGTCACTTTCACTGACACTTCGCCCTTTTTGGAATTGGCCAGGTCCAGCAGCAGAACAGACAAAATGCTGTGAGGGTATGTCTTCGCTACCGGCCGGATCGGCGGGCAGTGATCGATCCAGCGGGGATCGATTTATCGCGAACCGATCCCCGAGCGCTCTCCCATTTCCTTGATAGAATTCAGGCAATTGACTGCTGCACCTCAGAAGGTTGGATTAGCAATGTGGTTGCTTGTCTGGGGTGTGGATGAACTACTATAACTTGTGCCTAACCTCTTGGGTCTGTGAATATGGGCTGGAAATGTCACAAGAGTAGGCTTTCTCTCCCTATTTTGGTCCTTCTAGGCTGATTG
The DNA here is from genome assembly GCA_003942145.1 of Platysternon megacephalum. NCBI lineage: Eukaryota > Metazoa > Chordata > Testudines > Platysternidae > Platysternon > Platysternon megacephalum. The sequence continues at coordinate 4,066,949 of QXTE01000090.1, forward strand.
TGGAGACTGATGGAGGAAAAATCATTTTAACCTAAGACGTTTTGTAATTTTATCTTTTCAACCCTCAGAAAATGTTCAGTTCGGGTTTGGTTTGAGGTCTGTGGAAAGTTCAGTAGGGTGGGTGGAGTGGTTCTCCCACATGCTGATTGTTTCAGGGTTGCATGGTACAGTGCCAGCTTTTTCTCTTGGGAAATCATAATTGCCTTTTTAGTCACTGAGTAATCTGCCCCTTACTGAACCTCTTAAGAAATCTCAATGGTGGTATAGGACTGGAAGCCACTCCCCTGTCTTTTTAACTGAAAATAACAGCATCCTGTAGAAAGTTCTCCATATGAATATGTGCAGCTCCCATTACCAGCAAAGGCTGTGGAGTGATTGGAAACCTTCCAAAATTTTGAAATTTGCCTGGAAAAACAGGACAACAGAAGTTTCATTAAAATGTTTGCAGTGATTTTTCAAACAGCTGTACATTGGAATAACACACGTGTCTAGAGGAGAGCAGACGTCATGAGATGGAGATGGGTTTTAAATCATTTCCTCCCTCACTGTTTTCAACCTAAGGGGTTTATGAGCCAATGCATGTGAAAAGCAATCTGTCTCCCTCCGTCTTGGAAATTTAGAAAGGGCACCTGAGGCTGAAATTGATCCCAGCCATTTTTCACAGACAGATCCAACCAGGGAACAAAGAAAAAATCAGCTTAGACTTCGATCTTATGACAGCATATTGCATCTACAGCAAATATTATTAATGATGGATGAGAACATCAATCTAGTGAACAATCTTAGACAAAACAGAAGTTTAGGTATACCTTAAGTGGACTGTCACTCCAAGGGGAAATCCTTCTCTCTGATTTGGAACTTTATAATGAGCGAGTCAATCCTTTGTGAGTCTAAAACAGGGAAAAGTTAGAAATCTTTGCTTGTCATAGAAATGTCCCCTTGGCCTTCTTGTGTTTTCCCTTGTATTGTACAACAGGTACAAAGTGTAATGTTTACTGTGTTCAAGGAAGTAGGGAAAAACTTGGCAAATAATTTCAAAAATGAAATACCTTCTAATTTTTTAGCTGTCATTTAGGCGCCCAGAATTACAGAATACAAAGCTACTTTGTAGGTACATTTTGTATTGTCAATTACTACAGAAATGACTGGGAAGGCTAATTCTATGGGATGGGTTCAATCTCCAGCGTAGTAAGTGACGTACTGACAGATTAGTCTATGCAGCAAGGCTTGGGATAAGCGATATGGTTTCAACACCCAGCAGGGTTTTAACACCCAGTATATTGCATATTAGGGCTTGTCTACATGTGACAGCTAATCCGGAATAAGATAGGGTGTGCATTTAAGGCAGATTAATTATTTCTGATTAACTCCATGTGGGGATGCTCTTTTTATGGAATAAAAGTGCCTTCTAAATTAGCCTAATCCATAAAGTGGATTAAGCTCTACACTTGGAGTTAATCAGGAATAATTAATCAGGAATAGCTATTCTGGAAGAACTCCTTATGTAGATAAGATGTCAGACTATGAAGGGTGTGAAAGTGCTTCTTCCTTTTTGTTCCTACATCTTGGTAGGGTATTACAAGAGCAATTGGCTTGGATTTCCTCAGTCATGGGTTTTTTATTAAAGTGTGAGACAGACAGATGCACAGGGCAACTTCTCCACCAGATTATTATACAGGTTAAAGTGGGGTCCTGGCAAGAAAAATGTCTGTGAAAAATTGCCCTGGATTGTTTAAGCCTGAACAGAGTGTGCAGCATTGTACACAATCCAAGAGAAATATGGTCCCAGCCCCTTGGAGCTTCCTAGGTGAAAGAGTAGACAATGCCTTGAGGGACTATAAAATGGGTTTGTCGTAGAGAAGTGTGATCTTTTTAGTAAGGGTGTGAGAACATTTCTCAGTGAAATAGGCTAAGAATAGTTGGGTTGGCTGAAAATGTTCATTTCATTCCCATTGATTATTTCTATAGTGTCATAAATATACGTGGCTCCTTACAAAACAGAGGCGCAGCCCTTGTCCCAGGCAGCACGCAGTTGGCTCCAGTTGTAAGTGCATTGCTGCATTGGTCGTTCGGAGTGGAGGTAGAGATACTTAGAAGTTGGTGGTGCTAGAAAGGAAGCAGTTGTGGTTAATGAGGGAAACTGAGGAGCGCAGTATAGGTAGAGCAGGGGTGGGCAAACTATGACCCGTGGGCCGGATCCGGCCCCTCCAGGCTTTGGATTCGGCCTGCGGGATTGCCACCCCCGTGGCGCCGTGGGCCCTGTGCCACTCTGGGAAGCAGCCGGAACCACGTCCCTGCGGCCCCTGGGGGAGGGGGGGCAGAGGGCTCCGTGCGCTGCCCTTGCCTGTGGGTACCTCCCCCGAAGCTCCCGTTGGCCGGGAACTGGGAACCACAGCCAATGGGTGCTTCGGGGCAGGTACCCACAGACAAGGGCAGCGCACGGAGCTCTCTGCCTCCCCTCCCCCAGGGGCCGCAGGGACGTGGTGCCGGCCGCTTCCCGAAGTGGTACGGGGCCAGGGCAGGCAGGCAGGGAGCCTGCTCTGGCCCTGGTGCACGCTGCTGCCATCCCAGAGCTGCTCCAGGAGCCCGACCCCTTCCTGCACCCCGACTCCCTGTCCTAAGCCCCCTGCCGCACCCCGCACTGCTCCTGCACCTCAACCCCCTGCCCTGAGCCCCCTCCCGCACTCCGCACCCCCTCCTGCACCCCAATCCCCTTCCCTGAGCCCCCTCATATACCCCGCACCCCTCCTCTGCCCCAACCCCTTGCCCTGAGCCCCTTCCTGCACACTGCACCCCCTCCCACTCCCCGCACCCCAACCCCCTGCCCCAGCCCTACATTCATGGCCCGGCAAGCAATTTCCCCACCCAGATGTGGCCCTCGTGCCAAAAAGTTTGCCCACCCCTGAGGTAGAGTGTTTAATGGCTGAACAGCTTATTTCCTGGCTCGTTATGACTTGTGGTGGTAGGTTGTGCAGTCTTGCAACCTTAACACCAAGTTAACTAAAGCTCTATGATGGTTGGATTAAAGTAATCTGGGGCTCTATGCACACCAGGACACGGGGCCTCCTGTGGCTCTCCCTTCACAACCCCATCCTACCCCACAAACACACTTGTGTTGGCAGGGGAGGCAAATGCACTGTGCCATTTGCTTCACTGCATGTGCTAACATGGAGACCTAGATGGGGAAAAACCTAGCCAGCAGGTGAAATACGCAGCATAGCAGAGCCTTTGGTTAACCTAGACAAAGAGCTGAAACTTTCAGCATGTCCTAAGCGTGCACAAGTGCAGACTTGGATGTAGTCGAAGTAGGAGCAAATTCCAAACATGGAAGGCCCGTTGCTGAGAATGCCCTGTGCCACCTCTGGCTCCCTTGAGACTTGCCCTTGAGACATTTGCTGAAGCACTTCAGGTGAATACAAGTGGTGTGGTAGAACAGGAAGAAGAAGCGGTCTCAGAGGTATGGAACGTGGGCAACCTAGGGCTTTGTAGTTAGTAATTAGCACCTTTACATTCCACCGGGAAGTTGCTTGGCAGCCAATGTACAATTCAGTAATACAGGTCTGTCTTATCTTACGCTGGGGTTACGTTCCGCGGTTAGCCCGTAAAGCGAAAACTGCGTATAGTCGAAATCCCATTGACTTTAATGGCGGGTGGAATCGCCCGCACTACAGACACAGTACACCAATTGCTTTTTTTCTCTCTCTCTTTTTTTTTTTTTTTTTTTTGGTGTTTTTGCCGACCGCGCAAAGCCGAAATCGCGCATGTTAAATGCGCGTAAAATGAGACAGACCTGTAATATGCCCTTGCTGGTGTCCCTGCGCAGAGTACAAGCAGCTGCTGAGAAATGATGTAATTGCAGAAACTTCCAGATAGAGCGTGTTGCATCATCTACACACACAACATGGAGCAAGGTCTGCATCTGAGGAGAAAGATACAATCTCTTGGCTGATCAAAGCAGAAGGGCATTTCTGACCATTGGTGTTGTCTGGGAGAAGCAATGGGTCTAGCAGGACCCATACACTGTGAATCACTTTTACACTATTATAAATGGGGTGATGTGGTCCATCAAGGGAGCAGTTACAGACAGTGCCAGGTCCTAAAAATGGTTCCTCCTGCCAATCAGCATCACCTTTATCTTAAGTGGATTGTGCTTAAGCCAGTGGCTTTCACCAAGCTCCCAGCAGTATCTCTGACAGGCTTTGGGAGAGCAAGGAGACAGCTCCAGCTGTTTCTGATAAAAAGAGGCTTAAATCGGTGTGTTGTCAGCATACTGAGTCTCTGAAGCCCATTAAGCTTCATGATCTCTCAAGCAGTCTCACATAACTGTTGAACAAGTGAGTGACGAGTTCGAGCATCGTAGGACTTCAGGCTGAGAGCCCCGTCGGGAGGAAGAGCAGTCGCCCGGCACGACCCCGCCCCTGGGATTCCTCCAGAAGTATTAAGCAGAACCACTTTAAAACAGCAAAGAATCCTGTGGCACCTTATAGACTAACAGAGGTTTTGCAGCATGAGCTTTCGTGGGTGAATACCCACTTCTTCGGATGCATTTCCTTATAGCCCTCTGAGGTCCCACAGTTGTCTCAAAAGCACCTCACAATTAACTGCACTGAAGTGCCAGTGATTTGCCTTTTGCCATCCAACTGAGAATTTCTCCAACTAGGGACATGGTCTAAGCCTCTGATAAATCTCAGTTCTCACATGCTGAGTAGAGACTTATTGGTTTGGCTGAAACATTTTTTGACAATTCCATCTAGGCTGGGCATGATCTGTCTTCTCACCGTTCCTATCCGAAACTGGACTGGACATGTGCCTTCCTCACAGAGCCTTAACTTCTCTCCCTTCCTGGTGTTTATCCCTCTGATGTATTTATAGAGATCAGTCATATCTCCCCTCAGCCCTTTTTTTGTGAAAACAAGCGAAGCTCCTTGTTTTAAGTCCCCCCCTCGTAAGGTCGGCTCTCTATTCCTCTGATCATCAGACTAGCCCTTCTCTGCACCTGTTCCAGTTTGCTGCATTTAAATATGGTTGGTTTCTTAGGTGGCACTTTGTTTTCCATTGCGCCAGTTGGGGAAGAGCGGCAGCGGTGATCCCGTTGAAAGCAGTTAGCTCACAAAATGCTCGCCGGGCTCACTTTAGAGAGTCTGTATAAATAATTCATCATATATATGCCGGCCAATCAAAACAAGTTACATTTCTGCACTAAATCCTGTTGTTTATCAGCACTTGGGGCCGTTAATATTTTCTAATCTGCTGTATGAATCGATTCTATTTTAGCAAACCTGACAACCCATTTCCTGGCAGAGGTGTCCATCCCACCTAGGATTCCCGCAGCACCTCCTTGTCCCGTAATGCTGCGGTGGTCACGTTTTTTCCTTCCTACTTGCATGTTATCCTGAAGTATTTTGACAATAGAACTTTGTAATCCCAGAACCTAAGTGCCTTACAAAACTCTAAGGCAGGGGTGGGCAAACTTTTTGGCCCGAGGGCCACATCTGGGTATGGAAATTGTGTGGTGGGCCATGAATGCTCATGAAATTAGGGGTTGGGGTGCGGGAGGGGGTGAGGGCTCCGGCTGGGGGTGCAGGCTCTGGGGTGGGGCCAGAAATGAGTTCAGGGTGCGGGAGGGGGCTCCGGGCTGGGGCAGGGGGTTGGGGTGCAGGTGGAGGGATGAGGGCTCCGGCTGGGGGGTGGGCTCTGGGGTGCAGGAGGGTGGGACTGAGGGGTTCGGAGGGTGGGAGGGGGATCAGAGCTGGGGCAAGGGGTTGGGGTGCAGGAGGGGGTCAGGGTGCTTACCTCAAGCAACTCCCAGAAGCAGCGGCATGTCCTGCTCTGGCTCCTATGCAGAGGTGCAGCCAGGCGGCTCTGCATGCTGCCCCTACGTGTTGGATCCAGAGTGGGGACACGGCACTGCTTCCGGGAGCTGTGCGGAGCAAGCCCCCAACCGCTCCCCAGCAGGAGCTCGAGGGCCGGATTAAAATGTCTGAAGGGCCAGATGCGGCCCCCGGGCCGTAGTTTGCCCATCCCTGCTCTAAGGGGACATTCAGTTTTTCAGATAGAATCCTCACTTTCCAGTGACAGCCGGGATGGATTTCTGTAATCTTTCACGTTGCCCAAGGCCTGATTTTGAGTAACCCAATTCTGAATATGCAGTGTGAGTAGCAGAGTGATTCCCTTTTAACAGGTAACATGTGGCATTTAAAACTGTAAGGCGAAGTTCGTCCTTGGTGTAAACGCATTAAAATCACTGGCGTTACAGTACGGATGTTCTTAAAAGCAACTGGCTACTTGTTTAATTTAAAAAAACCAAAACTTACTCTTTGATTTTTCTAAACCGTTAACAGGAAACACAATCTGTGCATCCTGAAGTATTGCAATAAAACTACACTTAGGTGCAAAATAAGAAAAAGACTGATGAGAGACTGTTTGTCTTGCTGTTGTGCCCTGATGCCCCAGTCAAGGTCCCATTGTGCTAGGCGCTGTACAAATATATAACAAGAAGAGTCCCTGCCCTGAATAACTTACATGCTAAGTGAAACTTCGCTTTTGCCATTCTTCTGTTTCAGAAAGTGTCAGTCATCAATCGAATAAGAAGGATACTTGCTCTGCGCGGGATGGAGCTGGGGGAGGGATTGATTGTACCTAATAGTTATTTTTGGTGTAACCGTGTGATCAGTGTTTTATCTTTCCATAAATAATTACCTGGGTGGTTGTTGTTTTTTGTTTTGTCTCTGATTTTTTTTGTGAATTATTGCAGGTTAAAGGTATAATGGGGAAGAGCGTTATTTTTTTTTCTCAGCTTGGACAGTGAAAATAGATTAGTCATTTTCTCTCCTGTCTGTCAGTCAGTCTCACTCTTGGGTTCTTGTGTGCTAATGTTGCAGGGAAATGTTATCATTTCTTTAAAAAAAAATCCATTGGGGATATTTTTGAATGTCCATTTAAGCTTTTCTATTTTGCCTTAGGTCTTGTAAAGGATTGTTGTTGTTATTATTTATTATTATTTACAAAACAAATTCGAGACCAAATTTGACCTGACCTTACAAAAGATTGCCTTAAATCCGCCATTCATCATAATTTCCCTGAGAGATGCTATCATGGATTTTACCGACATTTAAAATCATGTCTGCATCAGCTTAAATATCCTCAATATCCAGTACATGAACTAACCTGGGTATTCCTTCCACGAAGCAGATGGAGCGTGTGGAGTGCTTGCTTTAGAAACTCTCTGGCCAATCATTCTTTCGTTGTGCACATGACATGGCAGGTGGTAGCTGGGTCATGAGAGCAAAGTAGAGGCCGGACATTCTTCAGTAACACCTGGAAGTCAGCACTGGCCCAACAGAGTGGCCTGCTCTTTGCTGTGCTGCCCGACCTCCTCATCCCCGCCTTCATTGAGTCTACTTCCATTGCAATAATCCCCCATCTGGGCAGGGTGCATGGGCAGAACATATGTTAATGCATTAGGTGGCAGCATTAATTTAGACTCAGTGACTGGTTTATTTGGAACATGATGCAGAGAGTGACAGCTCTCCTTCCTCATCACCCCTTCTCACCCTGATGCATTTCCTTTCCCCGGTGCAGATCCCCTTGGAGATGCTGTTTGAATAGTGACATTCTTATGTTGGAGATGCACAATGAAATTTACCACTGGGATGAGCTGGCATAACTCCATTGACCTCAACGAAGTTGCATCTGCTTACATCAGGGGCCTTGGTGAGGCTTTTTCCGGTCAAACCAATGGGTTCCAGTAAAAAGCCCTGCCATAATTAAGGTCTGCCATCATTAATGACAGCTGCTCTCATTAGTCAATAGAAAAAAATCCCAGCAGCTTCTTTGGAAGAAGGATCAGTTCCTTAATCTGCCAGACAATAACACAACCTGAGCAATTCCAAATGTTTTATTCAGCTCTTACCCCTGGTCTTCACTCTGTGATGGTCTGTGCTACTTTGAGCCTCTTTTACACTGAGGGCATGTCTCCATGGGAACGCTCGGGAAAGTTAAGACAACTTCACTGAGGCTCCGTCTATGCCATGAGCTGCGGAGTGATTCCCCTGCCCGTGTACACCGATTCGCATGAGCTCTTGTCGTGCTAGAGCGAACATAAATAGCAGTGTTGCCACGGTCGCACTGGAAGCGGCAAGGCTGTGCGGAGAACAAACCTGACCCAAACCGATGTGTGTGTGTACTCGGCACAGCTCAGCTGTGCTTCCACTGCTGCTACCAGGCTCCTACAGCTACACTGCTACTCATGCTCATGCTAGCTTGACGGTGTGTGTGTGCCAGCAGGGGAATCACACCCCTGCTGGTAGCGTTGACGTAGCCTAAAGGTATGACGTCAATGCACAGGAGTTCAACCGTGTTAGATCTCCCAGTGTGGGTGCTCCCATTCCAGAGTAAAATGGTCTTAAATCACTGTAACTTAATACACCTTGGAGGAGGATTACGTTACAGCGGCTCAAAGGCTGCACACTGGGAAGGTTAATGTGGTTTAATTTAACCACAGTGAGTTCACACCTTTAGCTGATTCACCTTTCCTGAGTGTCGGCCGTGTAGACACGCCTTGAGACCTATGCATGTCTGTAGTTCTTTGTAGACAAATTGCCACCTGGCCAAAACTCACCAGCCTTAATTTGCATCCGAAGAAGTGGGTATTCACCCACGAAAGCTCCTGCTGCAAAACGTCTGTTAGTCTATAAGGTGCCACAGGATTCTTTGCTGCTTTTACAGCCTTAATTGTCACTCATCAGGGGAGATTACACACACATGCACATTAAGGATCAGATGGGCCCAGAGACTGAGCACCGTCTCATTGCATAGAGGTCAGCGGTTAGGTCTTTTGGCAGGAAGCATCGTAAGGGCAGGTTGTGCTGTTGTTGTCTGTGTTGTACTACTCCTGGGGCTACGTCAAAGCCTCTCCCATCCAGGGGCTCAATTTGTCACTCTACCCTTCAAGGCCTGAATCTGTGTAGCGCTGATTATTCAGGACTCCCATTGCTCAACCCCTCAACAAATTTTATTGTTACTTCAGTGTAAAATCGTGTGTAATCCAGTTGGCTTCATCTGACTTATCCCAAAATCAGGCAAAAACAAAATTTCAGATATACAGAAGAAGAGTTAAAAAATGTGAAGGTGATTCCAAAATAAGGACTTCCAGCTAAAGATGTATTTGACCACAATAAAAATTCTCAAGTTTTTCAGAACTGTAGCCCCAGGCAGTTCCGAAAGCAGCCCTAAATATGGTACTGTGCAGGCCAGGCCTCTTTTTGTGGGTACGATATTAAGAGCTTATTTATTTATTACAAAGTGGTTTACAGTGTAAGTAAATTAGTGAATTCCAAGTCCCTCTCTCAGCTGCCAGATGGACTATGCTGGGAGGATGTTTATGGAGACTGTACATAATTTCTTAGCGTAATACAAATGCTACATTTTTAGAAATCAAGGGCGGATGGCTGCGTGTTTATGCTGTGGCTAAGGATTTATTGACTCCTCCAGAACACGAGAAAGAAAACAAACAGTATTTCAGCTTTTTTAACAATGAGATTAGCAACTTGGGGTGTTGCAGGTTCCTATCTGGGTCACTTTGGCCAGATGTAGAGAACAGTCGACGCTCATTCAAATCAGTGGGAACTGAAAGCACTCAGCACCTTGCTAGATCAAGACCATACAGCATGGAGGGTATAAATGCTGGGTTTAATGAAGCAGCCGTGTCACCACTGCACTTGACATCGCTCTGGCAGTAATTCTACAATTACCGAGCACCTCCAGCTGCTGTGTGACCCCAGGGAGCACTTTGAATGAAAGATGAGGGTACTCAAGATCCATCCCTCTGTGAGATGGACTAGCCCAAGGAGCCCTCTCCATTCCAGGATTAGTGGAGTATTTCTTCTGAGCAGTATCTGTGTTGTGTCAATGCAATGGAGCAGGTGGGCAGGGGGAATCCTGCACTGGACAGCAGAATCAGACAGTAACATTGCTTCTTCTGGATACCCCTGTGGGGAAAAAACGGTCTGGGGCCTAAACTTTGGTCAAGTAAACTGTATGTATGGCCTGGAGGCAGGAGGGAGGGGTGCAGGGGGGAGGGAGGGTAGAAAAAGAAGGGTAGAAAGAAACTATAGAAGCAGAGCTAACCATTTGAAACAGCTTGTGATTATAGCTGCCCGGTGGCAGAGCAAGAAACCGCAAAGGGCAAAACTAAGAAAAACAGGAAAACTTGCTTTGCTTTATCCCTTATATCAGGGGTAGGCAACCTATGGCACGTGTGCCGAAGGCGGCACATGAGCTGATTTTCAGTGGCACTCACACTGCCCGGGGCCTGGCCACCGGTCCGGGGGGCTCTGCATTTTAATTTAATTTTAAATGAAGCTTCTTAAACATTTTAAAAACCTTATTTACTTTACATACAACAATAGTTCAGTTATATATTATAGACTTATAGAAAGAGACCTTCTAAAAAGGTTAAAATGTATGACTGGCACGCGAAACCTTAAATTAGAGTGAATAAATGAAGACTTGGCACACCACTTCTGAAAGGTTGCCAACCCCTGCCTTATATGGATGTCAAACTTTAAGGAAGTATATGTACTTTTTGTGGTTTTATCCTATATAAGCTCTCGTATTTTGTCTATTGGGGGGGTTCCGCTGCCTTGGCTGACTCCCCCATGCATGCATGTTTGATTAATCAATAAAGGAGCCTCAGGCTGTCTGATTCAAACACAATGCGTGGTTTGATTTCCACATCACCCCTCACCATTAAAATGTAGGGTGCTGAAGCTACCCGGGTCTTGATTTACAAGGCGTTTGCCCATATGGAAATTAGTGAAGAGTTACCTGCCATTTAAGTAAATGCAAGATGCTTTATATGATTTTGGAAAAGGTTGCAGTGCCTTCAGGCGGCGGGAGGAGAAACAGAATATTATAGATGCTTCATTCGGCTTTTGATCTATTTTCAGCATTGGGGGAGGAGGGGACAGGAGCGCCTGCAAATATCAGCAGAAGCTGTGGGCTGCTCGGGCATGTGCAGTAGTGCATTTTTAGACATTTCCCATTGCTGTGCCAGGCTCTCCATAGCAACATATTTTCAATGGAAAGCCACAGAATGTACTCCATGTGCACTTCAGAAATCCGATGCTGATACTAAACTGCAATGAGGCAGAAATATTCTGCAAGTTAAACTAGAGCTTGAGCAGTTTGTGAGACTGAGTCTAGTAGAGGCAATGTTAGGTTTCAGCTTCTCGGTATTTGAGGGGATGGGTTAATCTACGTTGATGTGTCACTTTGGGCGTGAAAGGTCCCAGGTCCTATCCTGAAAAGAGCCAGCCAGGAGAATAGATTTTGCTGGTCCTACTGCAGGAAATAACCCTGTGTCCATGGCAGGCCAAGGGTAGATGAAATGACGAAATGACACAGGTCTTTCCTGTCTCTGTCAGGCTAGTCAACGGAACACCATTTTTGCCAGCTTCCCAATGCTATGTCCTTTAGGGCAAAATAAATATTTAATTCACTGGCCACAATGACAAATGAATCTCAGTCCTCCTCCAGTTTGGGATTTTAGAGTTGCCGTGTGACAATTCTGGCCATGTCTTTGCTGTTGCTTGGACCTTTTGTGGCACCTGTACCCCTTTCCCAGATGTGACCTTGACTACACTAACCAACGTCTCATGCCTCTCATTCAGTTGTGAGAGCTGTAACCCACAGCGGAGCTTAGTCTGTTTCAAACCTAGCTCTGCAAGTTCCATTGCAGGTCAAATCTGGCCCAGATGAATAGGAAATAAGCAGCAGCAGGCGCGCATCAAGCTTGTTATGAAGGTAAGGAGAAGGAGCCTACGTCTCCAGTCACACACAAGCCTGCAGAACCACTACTAGGGACTCAGCCCAGCCAGTGGTCACCACTCACCCTTTCGTGCCTGTCTGCTAAATAATCATTTTCTTCCCCTAGATTTCCGTGACCAGGAGATATGCCCATTAGCAAATGCTTTGGCACCATATTGGCGGGTACAATACCAGAAGAACTTGGTTTCAGTGAGGCAATATAGCACCGATGACTCTTGCAGTCCCTTCTAAGCCTCTGATTGGAGTTGGGGGAACAAGCTGTTTTATCCTCTTTGACTCAGGTTCTACTTTAGATGTCTGTGAAGTTTCATATGGTTAAGACGCCACGTACTGTGCATGCATGTGTCTGATTCCAGCTACAATTGTTTGTGATATAGAAGGGGTTGGCAGGAGTGACTGGGAGAGGCAGATAAAGCTAGCATTTGAAATGCCAATGCGAAAAGACGAGAAAGTGCTGAGAAATTAGATCACTGACCTAGAAAATGAGTTTGGATTAAGAAATGTCAGATTTCTGGGGAGGAGGGGTTTCCCTGAGGGCTTGGAGATGGGAGGAAATAGATTCTGAAGTTACTTTTGATGGCTAATTTCAAATGCACTGTGGAGAGTATTGTAAGAACATGGGTCTCTGAGTAGGGTCAGTCAGACTTCCTGCTCCTAGTGCCTACTCCTCACCTCATGACACTAGGTGCTTGGGGAGTGAAGAACTTTCAAAAGAAAGGGGGTGGTGTTTGGTGATCACCATGTCCTGCTAAGTGTAGATTTCAAGTCTCAAGTATCTTACTCAACAGTCTTTGGTGACCTCTCTCAGTGTTAACATGTGAACAGACACTTCCTAACTGTAAGAACAGTAGGACAATGGAACAGGCTGTCTAGGGAGGTTGTGGAAGCTCCTTCACTGGAGGTTTTCAAAAGGAGGCTGGAGCCATCTGTCATGGATGGTTTAGACACAACAAATCCTGCATCTTGGCAGGGGGTTAGACTAGATGACCTTTGTGGTCCCTTCTAACCCTATGGTTCTATTATTCCATGGAGTTAGGAGCACGAGCTGTTTTATTTTATTTGACTCAAGTTCCACTTTAGATGTCTTGTGATGTTTCATATGGTTGAGATGCCATGTACTCTGCAGCCACCTAGAACTCAATTCTGCATTAGGGCTTCTGGATTTTGCATCACTCTGATGCAATGGACTGGAGATTCTCTAGGAGCTCCAGATGAAGAGTGTGTGTGTGTGTGTGTGTATATATCAAATAAAAGAGGTTTTTTTTTAATTAAGTAGATATGAAAACAAGAACAGCCAGTACAGCAGCCGTTCTGTTATTTGAGCTGATGTTAAATTCAGATTTTACCTTGTCCTTACATTTGAACTTTCAAAGAGCTGCAGACTTTTGTACAGAAAATGCATCACTGTATCGGGGAAGCTGGAAACTTCAGCAACTGTGGAGAAGACAAGTGGGTCTTAAGCACCTGGGAAGGTGTGGGGGATAAGAGTGCATGTAGCATATTAGCAGGATGCTTCTGCTGGAATGATCAGTGAAATGCAGCAGTCAACAATGTTGATGTTTACATTATTGATCTTTAGGTTTCAGAGTTGGTGATTTCTGCTCATTTCTGAGCAGCCAGGTGAGTTTTTGTGATGTGAACGCCTAACTGGCATGCTTGATTGCAGCCGCAACAGAGAAGCTACAGACTGAATAGACCATGGAGATAAACCCATTCCTCTTACTCTCAGAGGTGGGATGCCTCCAGCTCAGCATGAGGAATGTTGGCAGTGGTCAAGTCTGCTCTGTCTTTGCCCACTGTCTACCTCTCATGGCTATACAGAACTTCAGTTTCCCGTGCTGTCAAACTGGCACCTTTGATACTGAGATCTGAGCAAGCTGGTTTTAATGGTTTGGACATAGGACGGGGAAGACAGGTTGACTGTAAATTTCACTGTAGCCTTAATCCCTTGGTGCTCTCTTTACAGTAAATATTGCTGATGTTCAGACAAGTTTGCTCCTGGTTCACTCTGGCACAGCGCCGGCTCCAGGGTTTTTGCTGCCCCAGGCAGCAAAAAAAAAAAAAAAAAAAAAAAAGCCGCGATTGCGATCTGCGGCGGCAATTCGGCGGGAGGTCCTTCGCTCCGAGCGGGAGTGAGGGACCCTCCGCCGAATTGCCGCCGAATAGCTGGACGTGCCGCCCCTCTCCCGAGCGGCCGCCCCAAGCACCTGCTTGTTCAGCTGGTGCCTGGAGCCGGCCCTGCTCTGGCAGCTGGCCTTGTGAATACGCCTAATCTCTCACTCACTCAAAACCCATAACTGAATGTTTTAAGCACCTACCAGAGGTGGTAGATCAGGCTGTATGATGAAATAATAGTTGGCAGTCGTCGTCGTCGTCGTCCCCCTCCCCTCCCCTCCCAGCCTTTATTCCATAGTACAAAGAACAGGCTGATATATGTGCAAACCACTGCCACCTAGTGGATAAAACCAGAGCCTGTCAACCACTGTTCATAGACCCTATAGTCCTAATAGCTAGGGGAGATTATTATTTAGATCAAGTGGTAGAGGACTGTGCTTTTGATGCAGGAGGATATGGGTTCCATCTCCACCAGTGCCATGACATACCAAGTAGCTAGGGTGTTCAGTGTAGTGACAACTCATAGAATCATAGAACTTAAGATCAGAAGGGACCATTATGATCATCTAGTCTGACCTCCTGCATGATGCAGGCCACAAGAGTTGACCCACCCACTCCTGAAATAACTCTCACCCTTGACTCAGCTGTTGAAGTCCCCAAATCATGATTTGACGACTTCAAGCAGCAGATAATCCTCTAGCAAGCGACCCCTGCCCCATGCTGCGGAGGAAGGCGAAAAACCTCCAGGGCCTCTGCGAATCTACCCCGGAGGAAAATTCCTTCCCGACCCCAAATATGGCGATCAGCTGAACCCCGAGCATGCGGCCAATATTCTCCACTGTAATATGGCCGCAGATTTGTTCCACAAGAAAAGTAAAAACAAGACCCACATGTAACATCTCATGATTGCTCACTGCTGTGACCCTCCTTACCCTGTCCTTTGTTTACTGTAACCCCTTGCTACGTTATGTCTCATTTAGATTGTAAGCTCCTCTGGGCTGGGACCTGTCATTTTTAACTGTCGAGCGCAAGGCACTGCTTAGGCACTTCATAAATAATAATTCTGTGCAGAGGGAAATTTGATGCCAGGACATAAGTACGTAGCTATGGCAACAGCTGTCTATGCTATTTGTCGATAAGCGACACAGAGCACACGAAGAGCTGGTAATGCAGCTCCAGCTGGAATTGGAACAGAATGTGCGTGACTTGGGTGTTCTTCTTTGCGGTCAGCTACAAGCTTTTCCTCTCCTGATAATAAGTCATCTGGGTTCCTGGGTTTTTTTTCACTGATGTGAAATTAAGGGGGAGCTGCTGTTGCGAGTGCTCCCAGGGGCTGCAGAACGGAAATGCATCCAGTTGCATCCTTCTCTTTGTTTCTTGGTTGGATGTTAGTACCGGAGAGTAATGACAGATTTTGTGCATAGCATCTGCTTTTACCTCTGACCCAGCTTTCATCTGGATTGGAGCCACATGTTTATCATCCACTTTACCTCCAGGCCCGGTCCTGTGCGTGGTGAGAATGAATGGAAATGTGAATGCTCAAAAGGCGGGGTTAGTTATATGGAGGCTATAATTGCAGCCGGAGGCCCTCGGACAGTGACGCCATGTGCTGTGAAACAAGGGGAAGCTCGGTGTCAAAGTGGGACCTGATTGTCACTTTGTGGAAGAGGATTTGTCGTTTTTATACAGGACCAGTTGTGATGTTTTTGCAGCTGTTCTGTTCAAGCCCAACTCTCCTTCTTCCAGTTCTTACAAGAGTTAGGCTGGTGAGTTGCTGCACCTGGTGTTTTGTTATTGGCAGTATCCAATTCTGCTGGCATCCCACCAGCCTGTTCTCCAAGAACAAGATGGTTCACAACATTCTGGGTTGAATCCCCATCTCTGCCCCCTTTACAAGCCCCAAAAAGCAGGGGAGTGATCCGCTCTCTCCTCCCCAATCAGATCAGAGTAGTGACCAAACCAACAGAAATAGAGGGAGGAAAGGGATAAACAAGCATTATAGAACTACAATAGAATATTGTATAGAGGAGCCAGGGCAACATCCAGCTAAAGAAGAAAATGAACATTTATACTTGTTTCTAGTTGGAGAGTAACCGAGAAAACAGGTTGCAGAGTTATTGGACTCAGAAGGCGAGGAGGAAATTCAGAGCTTGAGTCACAAAGCAGGAAAGGGAGGAAGTAAGCGGAAAGGTTGTCATTGTGAAAATGTATTAAAGGTAGAGCATGGTATCACCTGAGGAAAGGATGCTGATGAGAAGGAAGAATTGATGGGGATTCAGAGCACTGAAATTTAACAAGAGCCTGTGGGGAGAGAGCAATGAAGAAAGGGAAAGAAAATGAGTCCTGCTGAAAATGGAAGCGAGAGCGAAGGGACTCGGATGATAAAAACATATGGACAAATGTGGTAACAATAGCAAGCAAAGACAAAGGCCCCGATCCTGTAATGGATTCTGGGCAGTTGGACCTCTGTGCAGTAACCGGGGTTCCATGGGGGTACTGGAGTCAGCCTTCAAGCGGCAAGGTCGGGATCCAAGCTAGTACAGGATGTCAGTGTCTGTCTTCAGCAGAAATGGGCTCAAACTGCTTCAGATCCAGATTTTAAATATCCCACAGTCTGGGAATTCTGGGATTCTGATCTGGATTTTTGGTTCAGCCCATCATTAGCCTTTAGCGACGGAGCATAGCATAGAAATCTTCATGGGTAGAGTAGCCGTGGAAGGATCTCCCTACAATGTAAACTGGGGGAGTAAAGTGTCCACTAAGGTGTATATGTTTTGTCACTTCTGCCTTAAGTGCTTCACTTAGCTTTTTAAAAGCTCAGAAAGGCCTAGGGAAAAACAAATTAATCATAGAGAGAAGGTAGCGATGAGCAACCAGAAATAACTGTGTTGAATGCCTTTTAATATGACTGCATCTCACTTGCAGATCCCCCTCTCAGATGCCCACAGAATGAATAACTGCTCTGCGTAAGCTCGGAAGCTTGTCTCTTTTACCCACAGAAGCTGGTCCAATAAAAGACATGACCTCACCCAGGCTGTCTCTGTAACAGCACATTAGTCAGGCTATGTCTACCCTGCCTCTGGGAGAATGCCTCCCAGCCTGGGTAGTCAGACGTGCTAGCTCCGCTCCAGCTAGTGCACTGAAAATAGCAGTGTGAACGTTGCAGCACAGGCAGCAGACGGGCTAGCCACCCGAGTACAAACCGCCTGATGCCCTGGGTCCAAGCCAGAGCACCCATGATGCTGTTTTTAGTGCGCTAGCTGGAGCAGTGACAGTGCATGTCTCTCTGCTCGGGCAGGTTCCCATCTGCAGTGTAAACATACCAAGAGGTGCTGGAACTAGGGGTGCGGCAGCACCCCTGGCTTGAAGTGGTTCCCATCATATACAGGGTTTACAGTCTGGTTCAGTTGCTTTCTGCACCCCTGCCATACAAATTGTTCCAACGGCGCTGGACGTACCCTCAGTGTCTATGCCAGATGTCTCATCCAGCTCCTTCCACGACAGGAAGTGTTGTGTGGCATGGTAATGGGGCTGCAGTAGTCTCAGAGGTGGCTTGGCAGGTGGATTCTTCAGAGTGCCTCAGCCCGGTGTGACAAACATTGACATAATGTACAGTAGTGCCTGGCAACGCTGCATGCTCCATCAAAGGCAGCAGCTGCTCCCCTGTACAGTATCCTACTGGCCAGACTTGATTCTCATGCTTCATTAACCACTACGGGCCAGGCTGAAATTGACAAATCTTTAGACCACTACAGCAAAGCTTTTTTTTTTTTTTTTTAAATCAATGTACATTGACCCAGCTCCTGTGAAGACTGTATTTAAAACATCTGATGCAGCCGAAAGAGGAAGAGAAGGGAAGAAAAGCAGAGCTGGCTAGAACCTGGGAGAGCAGATTTCTCTCTGAACTTCTCTATGGACTCTTCCATGCAGATCTAACTTAGAACATCTGACAGAGTCTGGAACTGTAGGACTGAGAGATTTAGTGTGGGGTGTGGGAAAGAAGAGTTCCAGGTACTGGGTTAGGTAGTGGGCAGACCTTGGTAGTACCTTCTGAGCCCTGGACCAAAGGGACATCAAACTGAGCACTTCATAACTGGCTCGTGGCTTTTCTGCCCAGGTGCACCTGACATCTATATGGATCTGCTTCTGTACAGCAGCAGCAGAAAGCGCGGGCAGGACGGGTATCCCTGGGGCAGTGGAGTTTATTGTCAGAGACACTTCTGAGGGTTAGCTCATAAAAGGCTTAGTGCAGTTTGGGTAAGTTCTGTTTTTATCCAGCCCTGTTTGTCCTGTCTTCCCTTATGGACATATTGTCAGGAGAAGCTTGTGTCTGTTACAGGAACATTTGCAGTTAGCGTCAGCTAACACACGCACAGCCAAATCCTGCCCTGCTGGCTTTCTGCCTTCATCTCTTAGAAATGCCTGCCCTGCTGGCTTTCTGCCTTCATCTCTTTAGGCCAGCCAGCTCCTGTACTAGTGTAAATCTGGAATAGCTCCATAGAAGTCAGTGGAATTACTCCACGCTTACCCTGGCGTAACTGGGAGCAGAATTTGTCTGTTTGCTTCTAAGATATCAAACCAATAAATCTTACTGCTAGAGCTTATCTTAGTCGCCTTAGTTCAAAATATCATGGAGAAAAGAAGTTCTTAGCTAGATCCCATCAGAACTTCACGAACATTTATCACAGAATGTATAAGGAATTCATTGAATAGATGAATTTTTGACGACAAGGTGTGTGATTGAAATGACCATAGACTTCTCCTTTGGTTCCCTTCCAATTTCATCCAGCCATGACAGCTAAAATGACCAGTGTAGAGCTAGAGAGACAAGTCTCTCTTACCAACAGAAGCAGGTCCAATAAAAGATATCACCTCCCCCACCTTGTGTCTTTCATATCCTGGGACCGACGTGGCTACACCTACACGGCATACAATTTTGAGCTACTATTTTAGGAGATCTCCTTTGCAGCTGTTCACTTCCCTGCGAAGATACAGAGGAGAGGACTGAAAAGCACATGTTGAGATCAAAGCTCCTTTTAGCTGTGGAACCCAGTTTGACATCTTCACAACAGCCCGTTTTCCTTCCTCTTTGTGGCCCTGATTCAGGAACACATCCTGATTCAAGACAGCATGTAAACCTATGCTTATGTCCCATTGACTTCAATGGGCTTTAAGCACGTACACATACATTTATGTGTGCTTTGGTGCTATCCTGAATAGGAATAGACTGAAGCACATGGTCAGCGTCTTTCCTGAACTGCGACCTAAAGCCTTACTTGTGCTATTTAAAAACAAGCTATGAAGGGCCAGCAAAAGAGAACTAGATTTATTACTGGGTTTATCACATCATTGTGTGAATGCTTCTTGCAGATTAAGGTTACTCCAGAGTATAAACCTACTCTATATAATACATAAAATAGTCAAACCATTCCTTTAGATGAGTGCAAAACAAACTAGAAACCTTTGGAGACTGTAGATGTGTATTTTTCTCACATGTTAGTTGGCCAAGGTAAAGACCTAGGGTTTACATTGACGTGCTAACTCGTGTTAATGTTATAACTGCTTTGTCTTCACTAGGATTTTACCAGGTTTAACTAACGTGAGGTAGGAACATACCTTTTTCCTTACTACAGACAAGACCTTACAGTGTAAGGTCATAAAGGCAGCATGCATGGGCCAGATCCTGGTATCATTTACACCAGCGGTTCTCAACTGGGGTTCCAGGAGCCCTTTCAGGGGGGCCGCGGGGCTCCGCCGCTGAAACCCGGTGCCCTGAGCCCCGGCGCACACCCCCCCTGGGCTGAAGCCCCAAGCCCCGGTGCTCCCCCGCAGGGCTGAAGCCCCAAGTTCCCCCCAGGCTGAAACCGGGAGCAGCATGAGCCTGAAGCCCCAATGCAGGCAGAAGCCCTGAGCCCATGGGCAGAGTTGAGGGGGCACGAGGGTGTTGCTCCCCCAATTGCAGTGCCTTACCCAGAGTGGGGCAGTCCTGGGGGCAGCTACACCCCCACCTCCTCCTTTCTCTCAGCCCCCTCAGGCTCCACCGTCTGGCCAGGTCCTAAGCAAGAAGCCGGAGCCAGGCAGTGCAGGGCAGCTGCTCCTCTGGCTGGTGGTGTCATGGAGTGGGCAGCTGTAGCATTCCCCCGTCTGCGGCTGGTGTCCGGGGTTGCAGCTGCTCCTCAGCTCCCAGCCCCCTTTGACTGCTCACACAGCCGGTCAGAGCTGCCCGGGCAGGGACCTGGCTCCGGAGCCGGCAGAGCCCTCGGGGAGCAGCCACCGGCACACAGCCCCAGACAGGTGGGTGGCCTGCTGAGGTGTCGCTCCCTCCCTCAACCCCGCTGTGCGGAGCTGGCCCGAGCCCCGCCGGCCCTTGTCCCCTCCCCCCGCAATAGAAGTCAAACTACACCTGTCAAGGCTGATTCCCCACTCTGGCACTTTGAGTGCAGGAGGTGGGGGCCCGCAAGGATTAAAAACATTAATTCTGGCCACTCCAGGCTTGTATTAAACTCCCAAGGTTACAGCTTTTCTCTGACCTTGGATGGGTAGATGCTGCCACCACCCAAGTGCAAAACCCCCTTTGAGAGCCCAGGAAGGTGCACTTGGGAATCCCTTCCTGTGGGGCACCCTCAAGTCCTTTCACACACACCCCCTCCAGGGAAGAGCTGAGAAAGAAAACAAAGGAAATCAGCTGTTGCCACCAGCTAATTAAACAACATGTGCACGAGCCTCTTAGAACACAGAACTCCAATCCTGTTCTTAAAAAAGGTAAATTTTATTTAAAAAAAAGGAAGAAAATACATCTGGAAACTCAGGCTACTGCTAGATTTGGATTAAGCACCAGAATAGCTTTCTTAAGGTCCACCTGAAAGGTTACAAGCAAAACAGAAACATTTGGGGTTAGCACACAGGAGTCCACAAGCCACAAAGAAATAAAAGGAGATAAATCTGATCGTGTTTTCCTAGACATTTCCTGATCTACTTACACATCGGGAATTTCAAATGAGTCGTTTCTAGGTATGATACTGATAGTTTTTCATACCTAGCTCCAAGCTTCTTACAGCATAGTTCCAGCCCTGTCTGCCTCTCTCCGAGAACAACAACCACAGACAGACAAAAGGGGAGGCTTGTTTCAATTTTAAAAAGTTCTAGCCTTCCCATTGGCTCTTTTGGCCAGGTGCCCACTCACTTCATTTTACCTATGCATAGCAGTGACTTTTAACCCGTTACAGGTAAAGCAAGTAGAAAACAGCTACTAAGAGGGATTTTATAGCTAACTGGTTGGCTGGGTCCATAAAAGGGAGCTACCCCTCCCTTCATTTATCACAACACCTATGCCGAAGGGTCCCACCCCTGGCCTGGAGCCCCACCCCCTGCTGGGCCCTGGAGTTTTTATAGCATGTTGAAGGGGCCTCAGAAAGAAAAAGGTTGAGAACTCCTGATTTACACCAGTGCAAATCTAGAGCGACTGCATTAACTTCAATTGAGTTCCTCTGGATTTACATGGATGTAACAAACCAACATTTTGCCCCTTTTCTTTTTACTTGTCTGTAAAGCACTGAGACGCGTCTGGAATTATGTAAACAATATCAGAGGTGCCCACTTCCCCGGTTCCCGGGGGTGCTCAATCCCCACAACGCCCCGGGCTTCACCCCCAATCCACCCCCTTCCCCTAAACCTGCCCCCTGCCTCTTCCCGCCCCACCCTGTTCTGCTCCCTGCCCCTGCTCTTCCCTCTCCCCTGCGCCTCCTGAACACTGCTGAACAGCTGATTGTGGCGGGCAGGAGGCACTGGGAGGGAGGGGGAGGAGCTGATCCGTGGGGCTGCCAGTGGGTACTGAGCACCCACTATTTTTTTGCTGGGTGCTCCCCTCCAGCCCCGGAGCACCCATGGAGTCAGCGCCTATGAACAATATAGTGTCTTTCATGCAGAGATTTTAAAGTACTTGCTAAACATTTAATTAAATAACCCTCACCACAAGCTCACCCATGAAGTGGGCATTATTATCCAGATGAGGAAAGTGAGACACACAGAAATTGAGTTGATCTCCTCAAGCAATCAGTTCCAGATTCAGGAATAGGTCCCAAGTCATTTGACCTCCACCTCTGAATATTAGGCACCAGGCCATATTCCCTCTGATCTCTGAGCATTTAGAAAGAGTCAAATGGGCTACTAATGGCCACAGTTCAGAAAAGCAGTTAAGAACATGCTAACGTTTATCCTTGTTCAGGACAGTAGTTAAGCATACGCTTAACTTTAAGCACATGTTTGAGTCCTGTTGACTTCAGTGGGACTGAAGTAGATGCTTAAGTACCATTTTTAAATGGGGATGCCTTCCTGCCTGGAGGCCAAAGTGTGTTTGTGCTACTGACAAAGCATGAAAACTCACGAGTTGCTCTGAGCATTGGCTTTGGTTGCAAAATAAACAAATTCCAAATTAGAAAATTAGCATGGAAGCTTTGAGTGTCTTGTTCAAAACTTACTGGCATGTTCCCCCTAAATATTCCTGTTTACTAAGGGAAACAGTGACTGCTTTTTGTGCCATTTTGTACTTGCAGATCAATTTGAAATGCTTACAGATGATGTACAGAATGCTTTTTCATAGAATCATAGAATATCAGGGTTGGAAGGGACCTCAGGAGGCCATCTAGTCCCACCCCCTGCTCAAAGTAGGACCAACACCAACTAAATCATCCCGGCCAGGGCTTTGTCAAGCTGGGCCTTAAAAGCCTCTAAGGAAGGAGATTCCACCACCTCCCTAGGTGACCCATTCCAGTGCTTCACCACCCTCCTAGTGAAATAGTGTTTCCTAATACCCAACCTAGACCTCCCCCCCTGCAACTTGAGACCATTACTCCTTGTTCTGTCATCTGCCACCACTGAGAGCAGTCTAGATCCATCCTCTTTGGAACCCTCTTTCAGGTAGTTGAAAGCAGCTATCAAATCCCCCCTCATTCTTCTCTTCTGCAGACTAAATCATCCCAGTTCCCTCAGCCTCTCCTCGTAAGTCATGTGCTCCAGCCCCCTAATCATTTTTGTTGCCCTCCGCTGAACTCTTTCCAATTTTTCCTGTGTGTGTGTGTTTGTGTGTGTGTGTGTGTGTGTGATGAACAAGATGGTTCAGGGCACTTCATTACACAATATTTGTCCCAGAAACTACTATTAATCAGTAGACACTCACCCTCTGTACTTTGGATTCCTTTCTTATTTAAGCATGAATGTATTTCCTTTCACTATTTAGACTCTTGAAAAAAAAATGCAGTTGATCAATCCAATTACCAAGCTAGATAGGAATTTCTAATTGTGCTGGGCCTGACTAACAATGTCTGTAATTCTATTATCTTCAGCGTTCTGCATTTCTTCTTTCTGGATGTTTCATCTTCGATTCTGGCAGTACATGAGTCTGGTTTCTGTCCCCTCTTTTAAGAACTGGTTCCTGTTTGTTTTCTGATTTTTCTGCTTTGCTGTAGCATTTTTATCTGTTGTATTGATGGAGCATTCACAACCTCCTGATGGGAAATCTGTATTCTGCATCGCATTCTCATTAAGCAAAGGAAGTGAACCATATTAATATGCATAGAAGTGTGTGTGTTCTGAATAAAACCCAAAGGAGTGCCTATTCACACTCACCTGGCAGGAAAACAAACACTTTGTGTCTAAGCAAAATTGTGTACGGCAAGTCCGCAGCTCCTGTGGAAGAAGGCAAAATTTGGTGCTTTCTGAACAGCTACCCGCTGAGAATAGCTAATAGCGCTCTCCCCCTTCTTTCCCTTTGCCACCATCTGTGCAAACTGGAACATGCCAGCCCAATAATTTTTTGAGTTTGAGTCTAACTTTCAATTCTGTGATGTGTTGGATGGGTTTGAAATTAGGCCAAAGAAATTAATTTTATCCAAACCAATTTACACATACCTAGTTTAAATGTAAAACAGAAAGACCCCAATCCCTCACCGTGCTGAGCACTGTTCACTCTGACTCAGGAGTGGTGGAAGCTCCCTAAAAGTGTGTGGGGGCCACCGGTGCCCCAACCGTGGCCCTGCCCCTTCTCCCTAAGGCTCCACCCTTGCGTCACCCCTTTCCCCAAAACCCCACCCCCGTGCCACCCATTCCCCCTGAGGCCCCGCTCCTGCGCGGCCTCTTCCCTCCAAGACCCCGCCCCCCGCTTGCTTCTCTCCCGCCTCCCCCCCATCGCTCACCCATAGCCCTCCTACTTTTAAAAGTGATGGGGCCAAGGCCCCCTGGTCTCCCCCTGTTCCAGCACCCCTGCTCTGACTGACTTCAGTGGGAGCTGAGGATGCTCAACCCCGCACAGAATTGGGCCCCAGAATACTTTGGCATTGGTTCTTTTGCAACCTAGTTTTAATATCTTGTGTGGATTTGTCACAATCTAAATGATTCTTTCTGACAATCCAGCCGCATCGCCTACAGTGAAACTGCTTCTCCTCTAACTTTGTGCTCTTTCTCCAACCCTTGGCTTGAACTTTGACTTCTGACTGCTCAATTACAGTAGAAGTTCTCTTTGATACTTGAGACAGTATTGGAGAGACACAGTGAATCTCTCTAAAATGCTAATTTGGACTTGTTGGTCCGAAGGGAAACTGATTCAGTCATTTGATTCACACATCTGTTGTTCGCTTGACGAATACGACTATCTGTCATGCAATATGTGTAATTGGCGACAGAGCAGACATCTGCCTGGGACGCTACTTACAGAACTCACAGCCGTCTTTGAAAGACTGTAGAACCTCAGAGTTACGAATACCAGAGTTACAAACCGACCGGTCAACCACAGACAGAGGTGAAAGTGGGTCGGTACGGCATACCAGTAAGAAGTGGCCAACAGTACCGGCCCGTACGCAGCCGACGTTAAAGCGCTGCTGTCGCTGACCCTTTTGCCTCTCCCCCCTCACCCTCCAGGGCTGCTGATGGGGGCAGCTGCCCCGGGGCCTGGTGATTTAAAAGGGCCTGGGGCTTCCATTCACTGTTGCAGCTACCGCGGCAGCAGCTGGAGCCCCGGGCCCTTTAAATCACCACCGGAGCTCCAGGCGGCACGGGCCAGGCAACGTGGAAGGGCTGGCTGGGGGATGCTGACCCTAAGCACCGCCCCTTCTGGGGGCCCCTGTACCAGTAAGTAATTTATCTTACTTTCACCCCTGACCACAGACCTCATTTGGAGCCGGAAGTACGCAATCAGGCAGCAGCAGAGACACACACAAAAAGCAAATACAGTACAGTACTGTGTTAAATGTAAACTACTAAAGAAATAAAGGGAAATTTAAAAAAAAATGTGATATGGCAAGGAAACTGTTTCTGTGCTTGTTTCATTTAAATTAAGGTGGTTAAAAACAGCATTTTTAATCTGCATAGTAAAGTTTCAAAGCTGTAGTAAGTCGATGTTCAGTTGTAAACTTTTGAAAGAACCACCATAGCGTTTTGTTCAGAGTTACGAACATTTCAGAGGTGTTTGTAACTCTGAGGTTCTACTGTATGTCTGAAACTTCCAGATCCTATGTCCTATCTGCTAATTCAGGGCCAGCCAATGGTGTGTCTGTAACAGTTCCTCATAGCATGAAACAGCCTCCCGTGAGTTACTTTGGCTTCCAGATTGAAATGAATAGGATATAAAATCCAAATGTAACTAGTAACTTGTGCATGAACCCCATAAAAGCACTTTGCAAATGTGTTTACCCTCCACTAAGTACACAATGATGTCAACTTGGTATCACCACGATTTACGAGTATGAAGTGCATGAATGAAGAATTGCTCAGGCTTTGGCCTTTGGAGCCCCCTAAAGGGCAGAACATGACACACTGCAAGGTGACAATGGGCGCCCAGAAACCACATCTCTCCAAAGATCAAATGCAAATCAGAACCCACAGAATATTCTGTTCGGTGACAGTCTTAACCTGCTGTGTGACTCATCGGGCTGATGTCATCGTTAATTATTCCTGCTATTCATTTATCTATTGACACAAGTATGCGAGCTGGCGTGCAGACCAAAATGAGAACACACTCAGACCTAAATATGAGAGGGCTCCCACCTTGAAAAGCTTGCGTTCTAAAGAGGCAACACGTAGATGGGGGTAGGGGAGCAGCAGAAGCAGGGTGCTGAGTGATGAAGGGAGGCATGTGCTGTGTTTGTGATGTTAGTTTGCAGTTTTTTTATTCTAAGCACCCATGGAAAAAAAATGAGTGGATGCTTAGCACCCCCCTACAGCCCCCAGCCTCACCTCTGCTCTTTAGGGGTCTTCATCCTTCCCAGGCCTGGGAGGGGCTGCCGTGGGGTCCTCTCTCCCACTTCCCAGGCTGACAGTGGGAGCCCGGCCGGCACCTGCGGCCGACTGCAGGAATCCAGCCACCCCAGGACGGACAGCGGGAGCCTGGCCCAGCCGTCCCAGGACGGACAGCGGGAGCCTGGCCCAGCCGCCCCAGGGTTGCTGACAGTGGGAGCCCCTGCTGCGCCCAGGCTGGCTGATACGGTTTCTGGGTGAGGCTTAGAAATCGTGACTCTCGCGATCAGTTCGTGAGAGTTGGCATGTCTGAGTCTGTAATGGTCATGCATCCTTTCTCTCACCTCTATTAGTCCTTGCTATTTAGGTGGTAGGCTCTTTGGGGCAGGGACTGTATCTTACGATGTGAGTGTATAGTCCCTACCAATGAGCCCCCGAGCACGGATACTATTGAGGCAGGAGCTAAATTGTACCTGCTCTTGAAGACAAGGAAAATTATCTTACATTTAAAGCTGATGGAGCTACATCAGGAAGGAATTTGTCCATTGACTGTAATCTGTTGTGTATTCCCGTAGGGAAGAAAGAAAGGGCATGCTTTATTTAAAATGGCATATTAAGACTTTTAAAATAAAGTCATAAACAATATGATCTTTATTTAACTAAAGACTTTGGGTTTTGTGTCTCTCTTGTCTGGTGCAGTAGGAAGGGATGGTGGGTCAGAAATTAGTCAGGTAGTTTGACTTTTCAGCCTGTTCTTAGGGGGAAATGTATTGAGATGAGTTGAGTTTCTCTGTATATAGCAGAGAAAGTTTTAAGTATGAGTCATTCCTGTGTGGGATTTTATCCAATTGCCTCCCACATCTACAATAAGGCTCCCAAAGTGGCTTCTTTGTATGAATTGAGAAGATGCATTCCGGCGCCTGAGTGTTTATGAGAAGTAAACAGAGTGGAGTGCCCCCAGGACTTATAACTTCAAGATTTAAAGGTAACAGAAAAAATAAAACAAAACTAGGCAAAGCATCACAGTCTGATCATGTGCATTTTGTGACTCTAGGTTTCCACAGGGTCACGATGATAGCGCAGAAAGGCAGTTGTCTGCTCCTCAGACCTCACATGGAGAATACAAGTTTTCTGACAGCAAATAAGTTTATTTTTTTAGAAAATGTGTCTATTTTGGTACATTGCCAAAAAGTAAAAGCACTCCTACCCTTCTTTGTGAGCTTGGCTTTGTCTTTTAACTACTACAAGCAATGTCTCCGTCTCCCCTTCCTTTCATTTCTCTTTTGTTTGCCTCTTGAATTTTCCACTTGGGTTTATTTTCAATAAGGGTGAATTTGTTTTTCCATTTTCTTGGTTTTCCCAAGTAGAATAAAAAGTTCTAAGAAACATATCACAAAACTAGAGATGGGCCTGAACCAAACATCCTGTAACTCTGGGAAAATCTGAACCTAGATCCTGACTTTGGGGATGCAATGGGCAAATGAAAAAGCCGACAAAATTGTTTGTTTCGGGTAAAACAAAAACATTTCTTTTTCAATGGTATTTACCTTTAAAAAAAAAGGTAAAACTCAAAACAAAAATAATTTAAAATAAAATCAAAACACTTCATTTAGAAAACATTAAAATGAAAATTTTTTACTTTTTCAAATTTTTTTTTTTTGGCTGAAACAATTTGGCAAATTGAACACGAATCTGCAAAATGTTTCGGTCAACCCAACTAGCCATCTTTGGCAAAACAAAAGTTTCATCTGAAAAATGTTGCCCAGCTCTAGATATAATGAATTTGCATATATACAGCATCTTCCAGCCTCGGTCCCCTCAAAGTACTTTACAAATTGAGGTATATACTGTGCACAGCAATCATTCCACCTACCACTGAAATGCAGCCACCGCTGGGCTGAAAAGGGGCAACCGTATAATACTGTGCACTACGCAACTACACTGCACTACACAACTAATTTAGGATGGGAAGCAAAGAATATCACTGAACAACTGCAAGGAGAGTTTAGCAAAGGCAGAGGTCTGAGTTGGGATTCTTAGTGAGAAAGCTGGGCCTACCATCCTACTCTTATGAGGGATGTTGGATCTTGATTGACTGCAAAGTGGCCTGTTACACAGTTTTACTTCTCATCCAAAAGATGGGTTGCTTTTTGCCAAACTACTTAGGCTCATCTCTAACGGCCATGTTGTTTTACAGCCTGGCACATCTGCTTTATATTTCAGACACTTTCCCCTACATTTTCAAAGCGGTGCCAAACGGCCCCTTAGCCGCACAACTCCTGTTAAAGACCTTGGAGGAGGGAGTGTTGGAATCATGCCCATCTTCCCCGAGGGCTCCTCCCTGAGAGTTTGAGAAGGAGCTCTGGTCCGTTTTCTTGACTATGAGCGGAGTCCCCACATAATGGCACAAGTAGAATTGTAAAACCCCTTTTGCGGAGGCTGATTTTGAAAAGGTATATGACATTTCAGTCAATAGATGTCAGACTCAGGACTTGCAATTCCCGTTGACGTCAGTGAGCATTTTGGGGGTTCTGCAGTTCTCAGGGTTTTAGTTGCAAAAACTCCACAAGGAGATATAACGTTGAGTGAAAATATTAGTAAGACAAAATTACCAAACAAATGCGGGGGGGCGGGGCGGAGAGGAGAAGAAATGAAGTTGGTGGGAGGAGGGAGAGCAAGAAGAACAGAAAGAACGAAGAGACGTGCAAGGGGGAATTTTGACACTCCCCCCCCCCCCTTTTTTTTTTTACTTCTGTTCTGTGAATCACACTGATTCAAGTAAGTTCAGAGTTGATCCCTTTTACTTAATCAACAGAAAACCAGGAGTGGTGTCCAGATACAATGAAATTTCTCCTTGTTACCTTGCAATCTCTACACTCCTGTTTCCTATTAAGCAGTTTCATTTTATGATGCAATGTATTCTTTTATCAAAGGCCATGAGTCTGAGTCCCAATGTCTTAGAGACCATTTTGTTCCAGTCCTAATACTTGAATTTCCTTTGTTCATACTAGACCCTCTTTAGATCATTCTTGCAGTATATACACATCATGTAATACACATTGGCAGGTCATTTACTGGGATCATGTATTATTTCTAGCACCATACGTGCGCACAGTTCTTTTCAGACAAGTCAAAAGGAGAAGGTCCCTGTGCCCAAAAGCTTGCAGGTGAAGCACTTGATGCTGTGAGTTGTGGGTTGGTTCCTGGGTGCTGCAGGAAGTCAGTGGGAGCTGCAGGTGCCCCTCACCTTGGAGGATCAAGCTCTCCGGTAGACAATAGACAACGTATCAACAATGGAGAGGGTGAATGGATATAACAAAGTCACTATGTTATAAATGATGACAATAATATGGGCCTTTTGGGTCTTGTAGCTGTAGGGTTATTAGTGCTGTAGATTATAATTCTCTCCATGGTTGTATGTGCATGCATCTGTATATGCATATACAGGAGGTGTCCTTAAGAAGTCAACATTTGCCAGCAGTCAGCATGCAGAGGTAGCTGAGATACCACATTCCCCCTATCGCTTTGAGGAAGGATGTTGGGTGGTAGATGAAGGGATGAGTAGTGGTGGAAAGCTGGCTCAAAGAAGAGCATTCTTAGGGGGGACTTGACAGAGGAGTCTGATTGGGGCGCCATGGTTGACCAGGGAGCCTCTTTCAGGCCACAGCAGACAGCATGAAAAATCAGGAGCTGGCAGAGCACGGAGGAGGAGGAGGAGATGCAGACGGAAACCAAGGCAGAGATGTAGGCGGTGCAGAGCCTGGAACGAGGATTCTGAAAACCCCTCCACTTCCCCCAGCCAACTCCTTGGTTTGAAGCTTTATTAAATTAAGCTAGGGGCTACCCAGAACCCTGGGGATTTTTCTTCCAAACCATCTGCATTGGAAGCAGGAATCTTTTGAAGCCCCTTGCCTAGGGAGGGTATCACATGCTAAACAGTTGGCGTTTTATGTGAGGCTGTAGTCTCTGAAACCCCTAAAGGGGAAAAACTTGCAGCAGAGAAGTGAAAGCAACCTAAAAACTTTTTCTCACCCATATCCCCCGCTCCCTTATCAGTCAGATAATTTACCTTTATCCTCTAGAAAAGAGAAAAAGGGATTTGTATGGCCCACAAATTTTGAAAAAAAACCCACACCTAGAGTGCCCCAGATTCTCTCCCAGGAAAAAAAGAGCACACAGTGGAAAATCCTTTCCATGTAGAACACTGCAGTCACTTCCTACTATAACAACAACAGTAATATCTGTTAGAGACGTAACTGAGAAATCCATCATCATAATTCAGTGTAGGGGTCAAACCTTGAATTCCTGGCTCATTTTGTCACTTCAATCCTTGCTCAGGCAAAACTTCCACTGACATCAATAACATTGTAAAACCCAAGGATTCCTAAATAATGTTGCACAGTTGGCCAAACTCTTTGGGGTCCTTTGGGGATCTGAAGAAGTGGGTTTTTTAACCCATGAAAGCTTATGCCCAAATAAATCTGTTAGTCTTTAAGGTGCTACTGGGCTCCTCGTTGTTGTTGTGGATACAGACTAACATGGCTACCACTCTGATATGTGGGGTGAGAGTAAGACATTGTCAGAAATGAGAAATTTCATACTGATTGGGGCAATATACTGAGGTGAAAACAAGCAGTGTCTCTACCTCACATTCCAGAATTTCACCATGTGGACTAATTGTGCAATTTTATTCTCACGCACACAGATACACACACAGACACACACACACAGATACACACACAGATACACACACAGTACATTTTAAACTAATAAACGGTCTGTCTTAAATGTTCTTAACATTCACGCTGGAGATTGGCTGTAGCAGAGAAACACGGCTGGATCATGGACCAGTGTCCTATTAGCAGCTTGTTCTATACTATCAAAGTGAGAAATGGAGCTGCCCGAAAGCAAGAAAACAATGCCAGCGTGGGATTCTGCTGACGACCGATCACCCATCCACCCTTCTAGATGTTCACAAATCCCTTCTATGCATTAATAATACTCTGTTCTCCTATAAACCTTTCGTCCAACAATCTTTACAATTAAGCCTCACAAGCCACCCTGTGGGGTTGAGAAATGTTATTGCCATTATATGGATGGGCCACATTATATGGGGAAAAGCAGCCACTGCGAGGTTGAATTGCTTGCCGAAAAACAAGTTAGTAACAGTTCAGAATAGAATGTAGGTCTGCTCGCTCTGTCCAGTGTCTCAGCCACAAGACAGTCTTTCTCCCTAAACCTCCATTCAATTTTTTTGTCCAGCAGCTGAAGGGAAATGTGAAGCATCCTTGTGGAAGCTTTTTGAAACCTTGACTGCAAGCTACCCACACATCAGAGTTGTCAGCTAGGCTGCACATGTGTGGTTAAGGGGAATGAAATTTAAAGGACCTTCTGTTTCTATGCACAAAGGTCTCTACCAGTTCACCTACACAGAAGAATCTGCGTCAGCTGCCAGTATTCATTTTTTCTCCTTTGTGGGTTTCCAGCCTGGAAGAGGGACAGAAGTCTGATTCTATCCAGCAGGAGCAGTGATGACATAAACACTAGCCAATATAATAGAAAGCATTTGTGCAATTGCTATCTAAATTATCCAGGGTCACACCAGTTCCTTTTCTGCTCCTTTTCCTGCATTAACTGTTGGGGCTTGGAGTTGTTCCTAGGACGAGGAGGATCAATTACGTGATACAAACAGACAGGCTGGTTTTAATTTTGAATATTCCAACATTCTCTGGAAATTGCAGATTATTAAAGAGGAGACTGGAGCAATTCAGCTTAAGCAAACCAAAGAGGTTACACTGCACCCCAGTGACCTGTGGGGGTGATGTTGTTAGATCTCCCAAAATAAGCGGGGTTGAAATGGTATAAGAGACCGCTGGTGAGAACCCCTATGTTGCAAGATGTGCTCTCAGTGATTCAATAGAGATGGCATTTCTTCTTGGTGAGTCAGTACTGAACCAGTATCCTGGAGAGGTGCTAGGGGGTGCCATCCTAACAGGGATGCCATCTTCCAGAGAACTCAAGGCCCTGGCCACGTGCTGTCGTAAAATAAATAATCTGAGGGAGAAATTTAGCAAGCACAGTCAATCTGTGGAACTCTTTGCCACAGAGCATGTTGTGAAGGCCAAGACTATAACAGGGTTCAAAAAAGAACTAGATAAGTTCATGGTGGATAGGTCCATCAATGGCTATTAGCCAGGATGGGCAGGGATGGTGTCCCTAGCCTCTGTTTGCCAGAAGCTGGGAATGGGTTACAGGATGGATCACTTGACGATGACCTGTTCTGTTCATTCCCTCTGGGGCACCTGGCATTGGTCACTGTCGGAAGACAGACACTGGGCTAGATGGACCTTTGGTCTGACCCAGTCTGGCATTCTTATGTTCTTAAGAGAGTGTTAACTCTGAGATGCTGACTAATCAAATGTTCATTGCTGTCTCCTCACCTACGTTCTTTCTCTGACTTCACCTAGTACCAGGTTTGCTTCCTGTCCTAAATTAGAGTCTGGGGTTGCTGCATTCTGCTTTGCAGTTGTTCTGTTTCATCCTTGCATGTCAGTGCTGGGCTATTTTGGGGCTAAATCTTGAGGCCCTTGCTTGGGGCCAGAAGCCATGTGTGAGTGTGCAGCGTTGGAGGATGGGTACATGGAGCCTTCCTTTGCCCCCCACCCGCTCCCCTGCACAGTGAGTCATCCCTGTTGGACCGCGGAGCGCAGGCGCTATTCCAAGCTAATGCCACTGGTGATGATAGCCTTCTCGAAGGGGTTGTGATGAGAGGGCCATGGCTATGCATGGGGAATAGAGGGGTTCATGCTGCACCCTTTCAAATGGTGGTGGAGCTGCTCCCTGTGTGAGCTCCCGCAGAGCCCAAGGAGGAATACTGGCTGAGTCAAGAAAAAAATCCTTCAGCGGCTTTTCTCGCAGAGTGGAGCATCCTGAGCCCACATCATTTGGACCTTGGCTTATAGCCGCAATCTGCTCTTTAGTCCCTACTCAGGCAAAGCTCCAATTGAAGTGGAGAAAGGTTCCCAGGTATGGCCCACAACTGGTATAATAAGGCCTCCATCCTGCACAGATGCTTAACTCTACACACACTGAATAGTTCTGGAAAGGAGTTACTCATAGCTCATAAAGTTAAGCATGGGTGGCAGGATCAGGGCTTGGTTTTGTAAACTATGTTGATTCAACATTTTCCCTCCATTTATTGCTCTTTACCATTGACAGGTAGCAACGTGGCTCAGATTGTGCCAAACAGAAGTAATTTAGGTATTAAAACCAGCTGGTTACATTGTTTATTAGAGGAATTAAATTGATGATCAGCTTTTGAAGCATCAAGTGAGACGTAACAGAAAGTATAATGTGTAATTATTTTTTCTCTGTTGCATTTGAATGGCATATGCGTCTTCTGTCTTTGTTATTTATCTGCTGGTTTGATTTTTAATTATTTGTTCTGGAGATAATGAGCGATTGTGCTGTATTTATAGAAAATTCCTAAGCTGTGATATTATCGGCTTCTGTGCTGTCTTTCTGTAAACACGGGTAGGCTGGCGATTAATTATCGCTAGAGATATTAATTAAATTTCAAGTGGTAACAAATAACAAATAGGACTGAAATTTACAAGACTAGCATTTTGTTTCAAAATCCAAATATCTACTTAGTTACTCATTTCATGGCCCTGGTGAGAAGTGATTATAGACATGAACAAGGCATAGAAGCTCAGCCTTTATAGCTATCGGTCAATAAATTCATGATGTATCTCTGCTTCCCCTCCCCAAGAAGTTCCTCTCTGTCAGTTTTTTCTATTGATTGAGTCTACCTGCATTTAGTTATATAGTGATTATGGTGGCTGGTGCTATGGGGAAAGCACAGGACTAGCATCAGGGGTGGCTCTAGCTATTTTGCCGCCCCAAGCACGGCAGGCAGGCAGGCTGCCTTCGGTGGCGCGCCTGCGGGAGGTCCCCGGTCCCGCGGATTCGGCGGCGTGCCTGCGGGAGGTCCCCGGTCCCGCGGATTCGGTGGCATGCCTGCGGGAGGTCCCCGGTCCCGCGGATTCGGCGGCGTGCCTGCGGGA
This sequence comes from Platysternon megacephalum, assembly GCA_003942145.1. Lineage (NCBI taxonomy): Eukaryota > Metazoa > Chordata > Testudines > Platysternidae > Platysternon > Platysternon megacephalum. Next base: position 4,101,184 of record QXTE01000090.1, read on the forward strand.
GGTCCCCGGTCCCATGGATTCGGCGGCATGCCTGTGGGAGGTCCCCGGTCCCGCGGATTCGGCGGCGTGCCTGCGGGAGGTCCCCGGTCCCGCGGATTCGGTGGCGTGCCTGCGGGAGGTCCCCGGTCCCGCGGATTCGGCGGCGTGCCTGCGGGAGGTCCCCGGTCCCGCGGATTCGGCGGTGTGCCTGCGGGAGGTCCGCCGGTCCGGCGGCTTCGGCGTACCCACCGCTGAATTGCCGCCGAATCCGCGGGACCGGTGGACCTCCCGCAGGCATGCCGCCGAAGGCTGCCTGACTGCCGCCCTCGCAGGGACTGGCAGGGCGCCCCCCGTGGCTTGCCGCCCCAGGCACGCGCTTGGAGCGCTGGTGCCTGGAGCCGCTGCTGACTACCATACAACTGCAAAAATATTTTATTTTATGCTCTTCTGTTGTTTGTTTTTTTTGTAAGGAAAATTTATTGGAGTCAGAAGCTCTCTGCTTTTCCCTTCAACTTATCAAACCAACANCCTGCGGGAGGTCCCCGGTCCCGCAGATTCGGCGGCCTGCCTGCAGGACGTCCCCGGTCCCGCGGATTCGGTGGCATGCCTGCGGGAGGTCCCCGGTCCCGCGGATTCGGCGGCATGCCTGCAGGAGGTCCCCGGTCCCGCGGATTCGGCGGCGTGCCTGCGGGAGGTCCCCGGTCCCGCGGCTTCGGCGTACCCGCTGCTGAATTGCCGCCGAATCCGTGGGACCGGTGGACCTCCTGCAGGCATGCTGCCGAAGGCTGCCTGACTGCCACCCTCGCAGGGACTGGCAGGGCGCCCCCCGCGGCTTGCCGCCCCAGGCACGCGCTTGGAGCACTGGTGCCTGGAGCCGCCGCTGACTAGCATACAACTGCAAAAATATTTTATTTTATGCTCTTCTGTTGTTTTTTTTTGTTTTTTAAGGAAAATTTATTGGAGTCAGAAGCTCTCTGCTTTTCCCTTCAACTTATCAAACCAACAGTGAGTCCTAAAATCCTGGATATTTTTATTATTTCTTGAGTGATCCTTCTCTCTCTCGTTTGGTTTCACAGACAGTGAAATTATTCCTCCCGACTGCCTGCGTCCGAGATCTTTCACTGCAATTCGCCGGCCCTCGCTGCGCAGGGAGACAGAGGACACCCGGCTCTCCGTGAGCCTCTGCGACCTCAACCTCCAGGAAGAGAACTTCCATGTGCTGGCCACCATGTGTCCCATCCCTCAGAACTCCCTCAATTCTCAGCATTCCCATCTCTTCCCATCCCAGCTCGAAAGTGACCTCCGCTTCCACCAGCTCAGGGGAGCCCATATCAAAATCCTGGACGACCAAACTGTGGCCCGGCTGGAACATGCCCGGGAAGAGAGGACTTTGGTTTTCACCAGCAGACCCCTTAGAATCAATGAAACCATTTTTGTCAAAATTAACAAATCAAATGCCTCCCGCTCCGGCACACTGTCATACGGAGTGACCTCTTGTGACCCTAGTACTCTGAGGCCCAGTGACCTTCCTTATAACCCAGAGTCGTTGGTTGACAGGAAGGAATTCTGGGCAGTCTGTAGAGTCTTGGTGCCCCTCCAGAGTGGAGATATCTTGGGGTTTATGGTGAATTCGGAAGGTGAACTGCATTTGAGTCATAATGGTGCCAGCGCCGGCATGCAGGTCTGCGTGGACTGTTCCCAGCCCCTCTGGATGTTCTTTGGTTTACATGGAGCAGTTATGCAAATTCGAGTATTGGGTATGTTTGTCTATTTTAAAATTTCACGTGAAAAATATTGAGGAGGGCTGATTTGTGGGGGAGGGGAATTGAATTAAAAGATTAGAAGGCGATCAGCTTACTTTAGGCCACACACACAAAAAGTTTTATACCTACTCCCCTTCCCCCCTCAAAAATACCCCAAAGGGCGCTGTAGTATTGTGAACCTACACCCAAGAATACTGAGTTAGAATACTGTACTTTGCATTTATATAGCACCTTTCACATAAAGATCTCCAAGCTCTTTGCAAATACAAACAAATGATGGTGGTGGCATCTCCTTCCTTAGAGGTTTTTAAGGTCAGGCTTGACAAAGCCCTGGCTGGGATGATTTAGTTGGGATTAGGTCCTGCTTTGAGCAGGGGGTGGGACTAGATACCTCCTGAGGTCCCTTCCAACCCTGACATTCTATGATTCTATGAATCCTCATAATCTCCTGGTGAAATAAGGAAGTGTAATCCTTTTGCACATGGAGAAAAGGAGGTGTCATGATTTGCCCTAGGTCACACAGAAAATCTATGGCAGAGCCTGTTCCTATGCATTAACCACAAGACCAAACAGTCACCAGAGAAAGTCCTCCTGAATCCCTCATGTTAGATTATGCAAAGAAGCCACAGTGAAATGAACTACTGTTTCATCCTCCCATCTGAGTGCAAAGCAGAAATCCAACAAACAATGAGATGTTTACAACCCATTCTGTTTTAATTAGGCAAGCGTAAGTGATGCAGGTAAGTAAATCTTTTAAAATAGATGATCATTATCTCAACAGTGTCCCTTTAACTTGAATGTTTCTAGGCGGTAGAACAAACACTGAAGGAAATATTTTGAAAGCATGGAAGTGGAAGTCTGCAGGCAAAAAATGCTTGTGCGCTCACCTTTGCTTGTACACTCTTAGATTTGTGTGTGCAGATATCTGCTGTGTGCCAGCACAAGCATTTTTGCCGGTGCAAGCTGTCTTCTTTATCTTAGCCTTGAATGTGGACCAAGTCCTGGTCCTCCTGATGTCAGTGACAAAACTTGCAGTGAGGTCTGTGGCAGCAAGATTTGGCCCTCAGAGAGCAGTTCCTTTGTAGTTTATATTCAATATGTAAATAACAAGGGGTTCATTTGCTAACAGTACATTCAAGACATTTAGTTAGGGGCTCGTCTACAATGAAAACGTACATCGGCATAGCTACATCTCTCAGAGGTGTGAAATATCCACAACCCCAAGAGATAGAGCTATGCTAACCTCACCCGCTGTGTAGACAGTGCTACGTTGACAGAAGAATTCTACTGCCTGTCAGGGAGGTGGATTAACCCCTCCCATCACTGTAGGGATTGTCTACGCTGAAGTGCGACGGTGTCACAGCTGCAGCATTTAAAGTGTAGACATAACCTAGTCTCAGCCTGAGCTAAAGGGAGGCTATCTTGTAGTGCTGGACCCAGACCTTAGAAGTTGCACCACATTAGACAAAAACAATGGCAATACGCTGAATATTTAAATACTCCATACAGGATTTACAAATAGGTGTTAATTAAAATCCTCTAATTAGCGTCACTTTTGCTATGCAGGGAGAAGCAGCAGTTGAAGGCTGTGCAGGCATTTGGCTTTGAAAAGTCATTTGGCTGAATTTCTTCCAAACTTCTGGTATATGATGTCAACCAAAGAATTTTTCAAATCCCCATTTGAAGGGGAATGGTTGAAAGATGCTGCTCCCGCGGTGCGCTACTTACAGCCTGGGCAGCCTGGCTACTGGTTCACTACCATGACTAGTTCATGACATTCCCGGCTCCAGCACGGAGCTGGGAAATTGACAAGAAATCCAACAGTCGATGTAAGTACCTGCAGAGTCTACACGGACACTGCCTCGCCCGAACTACACCGACACAAGCCCTACACCTCTCGTGGAGGTGGAGTTGTTATGTCGGTGTAGTGGGGCACGTACATTGGTGGGAGCGGTAGTGTGTATACTGACATAATTAGGTCGACGTAAGCTGCTTTACGTCAACCTAACTCTGTAGTGTAGACCAAGCCTCAGAGACAGACAGTCCGACCGTCTCCTACTTCCTTTTACTGTCCAGTCTCTGCCACTCCAATCTCCTGTCAGCCCTCCTGCTCAGGTATGAATTTAGGAACCCTGGCAGACTGCAGACCTGCAATGTGCCTATAAGTCCCTATGGGAAGTTACGTCTCTCTTCACTCTTTCAAGGTGCATTTTAAGGGAAAATATGATTATCATAATCTATGATGGGTTGGCTAGATACCGGTGATCTTGCAAGCTCATATCTACATCTCAAGTGAATCATGCATTTAGAATGTGCTCCTCGCTGGGGTATCTGAGTCCCAGTATAAGCATGACAGTTTTCAGAGTAAGAAATTTAATCTTTCTGCAGTGCATTACTTCACTTTTAGGAACAGATATTTTTTAAAAAGTTAGGCTTGCAATTAGATGCCTACTTTGGGCACACAATGACCGGACTGCACATGCATATAGCTAATTAATGGGATTCGTTGGTGCAATTTAGATGATTTAGTTGGGGATTGGTCCTGCTTTGAGCAGGGGGTTGGACTAGATGGCCTCTTGAGAACTCTTCCGACCCTAATATTCTATGATAATTACTTAATTTGAAAATATGGCCCTTGCTTTTTTAAAGGCCCACTACAAAAATAATCCCTCCATCAAACAGAAAAAAACAAATTCTTTTTGGAAGAGCTAGTGGCTAAACTCTCCTCTTAGGAAATGGGCATAACCCCCTTTAACGATGATCTGGGGTGAACCTGCCTACCTGTCTGCAAGGCTTTCTTTCATGATATGGTTTGATTATAGTGATTTCTTAGAAACAGGAGAAGAAATACCTTAAGTGATCTGTTTAAGACTTATGAACCCTAGGCATAAGTTTTTATTACTAACATCCTGCTGTAATTAAAATGCTCAAGCATAACAAAAGTGACACTACCATTTATTGCTTTAACCACTATTCATCTTCTAATAGCCACTGGGATCCAATTTGATTACAGTTCCTGTGTGTGCTGTACAGAGACCCTGGCTAGCTTTTTTTTCCAGCTAGCATATCATTCTGATAATGGTAGATCAAGCCAAAGAGACCTGGGTGGGGAATAAAGAGGATTAAATGATACTATACTTGAGAAGGAAGGTCCCATCTGGCCTGGTAGGCACAGGAAAGAATAAAACCATCAGGCTTCCACCATGCCACAGTTTACTTTGATACCAGATCACCCGTTCTGCCAGCTGTATCATGAGCACACACGGTAACTGTCTCCTGAACGCGGTTGTAAGAGGACAAGCTAGAATTTTTTTAAACTGGAGTGTAAGTGAGGGGAGTTGTTGGCATTAATCTAATGTCCCCAAAGGAAGGATAAGGATCCCTCTGCTGGTACATCTATTGTAATGCTGGCTAGACAGTAACTAGCACCATCCAATACAATCTTATGACATTTGCACTGCCTACATTATAAGACATGCCTAAACCATAAATGTAACTTTGCAGCCTTAGGTTGGATTGTTATAAAATGTCAGTGTTTTTAACACAGTTGGGCTGTTTATACAGAGCAGTTATCAGACTCTCACCAATACTAGCCACTTCATGATGCTCTAGTTACAGGATCAGTCATACGGATCGATCATTTCCAGGCCGGAGGATGAACTAGATGACCTAATAGAGTATTCCTATCTTTAGCTTCTATGATGCCATAGTGAATCTGAAGCATAAGAAATGTCATTTATATCCGTCTTCTCTGGCAGTCCATGGGAAACATGCAAAAACTCTATTACGACAACAAGAAATGAAGACACAAATAGTGCAAAAAGCACCATTATGGTTGCTTATTCTAGTGTAGCAAATATTATAAAGCAGATGTAAATCTCTTCCTGGGGTATCACTCAAGCCCTTATTAAAATAAGTAAAGCACCACCACACTGAATTAAAAGAACAAAGAGCTGTGACATTAACTCCAAAAGCCAGGAATTTAAAGTCACGGTGGTTCGTTCTCCTCTCCAGCCTTTCTCCTTTTTCTGCAATACAGATAAAATTATTCCTGGCCACTGGCAACGCCATTGCACAATCAGAAGAATTAAGAAAGGTGAATTGTAGGACTGGATGGCTCAGGAGACAGATTATTGGATACTGACTTTTCCACCTCTAGATCAGCCATTTGGCTGTGACCCAGGATGATGACAAATGAAAGTCATTGCCATCTGATGACTGTAATTGCCATTACAAAGTCAACATTTACCAACAGCAGCTGTCCCACCAGTATCAGACATACCAGAGTTATTTCCTGGGCTAAGGATCGAGAAGTACTGTAGTATCATAGAAACAATTCCACATGGGAAAACCGCTGCACCTGCACAGAGCTCATTATAAGATCAAGGCCTGAGATAGGCCATTGCAGGGACTGGTGCAATAAACAGGGGTGTTGTCTTCAGTCTTTATCAACCCAGTACAATTCACTAGAACTAAATTCATCCTAGGGGAAGTAATAAAACAGAAAATTAAGATTAATTAATCTTTCAAGCAAGGAGAAAATAAATAAAACTCCAAGCACCATCGCAGTTGGGTGAGAGGCTGCAGGGACGTGCAATGAAAGATGTAAGGAGCTCAGAGTTCAAAGCAAAGGTGTAGAAGGCAACTGGATCACAATGTATAAGTACCTACATGGGGAAGTGATATCTGACAGCACAGGCTCTCTACAGTAGTAGACAAAGTCATAAGACAACCCAGTGGCTGGAAGCTGAAGCTAGACAAATTCAGACTGGAAATAAGGGTAATTACAGTGAGGGTAATTAGCCGTTGGAGCAGATTATCAGGGGAGGTGGTAGATTCTTCCTCAAAGATTTGCTCTAGTTCAACCACAAATTACTGGTCTTGGTGCATTAATTTCTGGATGAAATTCTCTGGATTATGTTGTGCAGGCAGCTAAACTAGCCTATCACAATAGTCCTGTGTGACCTTAAATTCTGTGACGCTGTCGTGTATAAGGGAGGCATTCACAAAACAGGACTAGAATGTTACTGATCTCTAGGAGACTGAGTAGCCAAGTAGAAATGAAACACCGGCTTTGCATACCATATATGGAACCTAATGTTGTATGTTCCCCTTTCTACCCTCACCCCGACCCAGGAAAGATTCATAACAGAGAAAGGACACTGTGCTTCAGTTGTGAGAGAACATTAAAAGAGGAAGAAGCAGCCCACGGTGCAACCAAAACAACCTGGAACTGAAATCATTCACTTAGCAACTTCATTGTTTCAGGTTTAATGTTCTTGTAAAGTGGACACGACCAGCGTATTACAACAGTGATTTACTGTTCCCAGCTTTTGCTTGTAAGTGTCTTGGATCAGGCACAGGTTTATCGAGAGCCCTGAAAGACTGAAGTGAGCCGGACTGAATATACTGGGCTGCCTTTTACATTGTAATTAATTGTAGAAAGTAAAATTGATTGACCTCAGAAGGGTTTGGAAGTTATGACTCATGTCTGGAGGAGCATAAGCTGCAGTAAGTCTCTAGAGAAACCCATTGGGAAGCCAAGCGGTGGTACATTATTATTTTTAAACCGTGCTGTATCTCAGAATGAATTGCTTCCATGCAACAAATTGTTTTTGAGCTTCCCTGGGGAAGTGAACTTTGCATAGAGCTCAAAGTTTCCTTGTAGGTAATTAAAAAACAAACAAAGCAGGCACTTCGTTAATATATGGGTAAAAGAGGCAGTGTGAGGCCCTGAATGACAGTGATAAAGGCATACAGTCTTTAGGTCGTTAATTTAAATCTGGCGTAGACCATTAGTGGCTAAGGATTGTTACCATCTGACGGATGCTCAGTGGGAAGGGAGAGTTGGGATTCAGGCCAGGTATTAGTTGGCTCGTTGTATTCCATCACACAAACGTAATCATGACTGGCACTAACCGGGACCCTTATCGGCAGTGTCAGAAGAGAAGCCAGAGACTAAGTTATGGTCTGGGGTCCCAAAGCTTTTCTGCATGTGGTCCACATCTTAACAGAGAGCTTGTTCCATGCAGCCACATCCCCTCCCAAGCGCAATCGAGTAAGATCCCGCAGGTAGCTGCTTACACATGGCACTTGCCTTGTCTGGGTTTATAACGCTACGGGCACTATCCCGTTTTGCTTTTCGTTTCGTTTTCTGTCACTTGGGTTCTGTTTCAGCTGGAAACAAGGTGGACAAGCCAGCACCATGTGACCGAGCAGCTTTTCATAGACCGTTAGTGGTCCACAAGCCACAGCTGGGTTGATGGAGACTGAACTCACTCCCTGGTTGAGACTCCTCCTTTCCTCACCAGGACCTCCATACCCACTGTCGTCTTGATGCATCTTCTGCATCTACCCTCCCAAAGTTTCTCGCAGAGGGAGGTTGTCCCCTCCCGTTCCTGGGGTCTTCGGGGCAGCTGGCTGACCTGATCCCCCTCTGACTCTGCAGGGGGCTGTGAAGCTGAGCCTGTATCCCCTACAGTCCTGCTATGGTTAGACAGCCTGTCCTTCCCACCTTCCTGAGGAAATGGTCCTTGTAACCCTGCTGCTGGTCCTGCTGCCGCCACTGCTCTTTCCCCATTTTGGACCCCAGAAACAACCCACAATGCAGAACCTGTTCAAGAAAACATCCCCCAAAATATCCGCTATTGTATGTTTAATTCACATGCACTTACCGCAGCTTGCATGCAGATCAGTGGTGTCTAAACGAGGATTTGTGTGTGCACTAGTTGCCTATGCATCTCTGTGCTGCAGATAGTGGGTACAGTTTTGTTTTGTTTTTTGAGGGAGAGCTCCAGCCACCAGGACAGGCAGAGGAGACTGAGCACTCCCTGTGTACCTATTGGGTTCCGGGAAGGATCCCCCCCGAGTCTAAGGGGAGGACCCACAGGACCGGGAACCCAAAAGATTCCGGGGGACAACTAATAACTAGTGGGTACAGTTGCTGGATAAATCGCACACCTAGGTGGGGAACTAGGACTAGAATCCTGGGTCATCAGCACCAAAGAAATAAGTCTCTGACATGTGAGATAAAGGAGATCTGTGTAGTAGTAGGTCCTTATGACTTGAGGAGCTAGCCACCAGAGGGCAACATGATCATAGACGCAGCCAGTACATTACCCTGGGCTCTGCCTTTTGGAATCTGAACCATGGGAGTCTTGTATCGCTGTGGCCATTTGGAAACTGCCAGTAATCAATGGGTTAAAATAAATACACTACAAAATTCCCTGCTGCTAAATGCATAACATTATTGCACATAAATGCATATAATGGGCCTCTTCCTTTAACAAGCATTCACTTAGGGAGTGCCCCAGAGTTTTATGGCCCATGTTTTTGATTTTGTCTATGGAAAATGGCCTCATTAAAGAGATACGGATTTAACAGCCCTGCATTCTATGGCACTTAACTGCCTGAAGTCCTGGTGAACCGCAGGGCAAACGGCTCTTTATTGCTTTAGCAGAATCCATTTGGAAGCAATTTGGGGGGTTTCTGGTGTATGTCTAAAATTTTTAAAATGTTCAACACGTCTTGGAAAGAAATTAATGTGTGTCAAATGCCCAGGTTGGATAAGCCCTTCCGTCAGGCTGGGTTTTATTTTTCTCAGTGAATTAGGCAGGCATTACTAATGCTAATTTGTAAGAGATCCTCAAGAGTATTGCATCCTCAATTGCTTCAGGGCGCTGCTCTGCCATTACATGTGGCCCTCTGTGTACCTTCCATTTTCCCTTCATTTAAAAGTGAAATTAGCATAATGAGAAGCTGTCCTAGCAGGGATCATACAAAACTGGGTAGTCGGCTTTTTAGCAAACATGCATTGGAGCGACAGTGTGGGGCTTGCCTCATCATTGTCTTTCTCTCGCATCAGTGCTGGTGATGTGATAGGGAACACCATGTCTCTGTACACGTCCACAGCACCTTTCATCCAAAGAGCTCATGACTCTTCACAACCTCTAATTAACCCACCCAACACCCGTGGAGGGTATAGTAGTGTTATCAATTCATGTCCCTTATACAGAGGAGGGAGCTGAGCTATAGGAAGGCTTTAGATGTGGAAAGGATTTTGGAGTTAGCTTCTCTCTTTGCCTCTGCCTCAGACTGCCTGTGTGATCTTAGATAACTCACTTCACTGCTCTGTGCCTCAGTTTCCCCATTTACTTTTAAAAAGCTAGTGGGCATAATGAGAGTATTACTGAGTTGCCATGTCAGTGGAAAGAACAGAGGGGTCCTGCCTCTCAGACCCCCCCTGCGCTAACTGCAGACACGCTCCTGCCCCGCATGGGTGACTGTTTGAGTTCTGATCTGCCTACAGCTCACAGTGGTGCGATGTCTGTTTTCCAGGAGCCAAATACAATGAGTGCGTTTCCTGGCGTGCGGAATTTGGCTGTGTGGGTTAGGCACAGGACAGGGACCTGGCACTGCCCGTTGTAGCAAGTTACGTGAAGTTTTGGGGCTGGGGTTCCACTCTGTCATGCTCCCCTTCGTTCACAGCCAGATCCTGTGTGTTGCTGACTCTTCTGCAGCTGTCACTGAAGCCGGTGGGAATTATAGGCACTCAGCACCAATCAGGATGAGAGTTTAGACGAGTGCTGTTTGGAGCATATCTACTTCCCATAGATTACGACTGAGTAAAACAAACACAACTCCTTCCAGTGACAGCTGTGGGACTCAGCCTGCGCAGAAACCATATAGCGCTGTAAATGCTTCCCCTTTGCACTCATTCCTCCGTGACAATGGAAATGAAGTCTTTATCACCATCAGGATAATAAAATATCCCTGGATTCACTGAGCTGTTCATAGTCAGTGATATATGGATCTCCCTTATCTCCCCACGCCTTTGCTTGTCTGCACTGAATAAACTGCATATGGGATAATTTACCAGCCTCTTTGAATTGTGGCTCGTCTGTCATGAAAGATAAAGTCTGCATAAATCTTGGACTAACACTGGCATAAGTTAGTGATTCTGGCTACTTGCGAGAGCGACAGAATAGACTAAACTCACTGATAACACCCAGTTTTTCTTTTCTCCCAACGAAATACACGATAGAAGCTCAGAGGAGCAGTGAGGAAGAGGGGAAAGTTTTCAGCGCGATTAGATGGTTCCCTCAACCACCCCCCCCCCCCCCCCCCCCCCCCCCCCCCCCCCCCCCCCCCCCCCCCCGCTGCCACCTCATTACTGTCAATCTCTGCTGGATGAATGCTGAACTTTCAAGCACGGGACCTGATGGCTGTTTCCTTCTTGTTCAGAAAAGAGCATCCACCTTCACAATACTGGCGTCTCTGAGCCAGACGGCCTTTATATGACACTCCTATGGCTATGAGGATAGGGCTGGACTTTCTGCCACAGAAAGGTGGTGATTAATCTAAGATTAGTCTTGAGAGCTCTGAAGTTAATAGTCTTTGTCATAACAGAGCAAAACACGTGATTTTCAGGGTTTTTAAAAGCAAGAGGACCCCAAAACCCCAGCTCTTGGCAGCTCAGGTTTTTTGGCTCTGAATTCTTCCATAGGAGATGAATTTTCTGTTGTATTTCCCTTCCTAACCCAGTGTCCACCTGGTATCGCTTTAAACTGTGGATATAATCTTCCTCCATGCAGGGGTGGAGTCACTGCAGGTCCATTATGACATGGCCCATAGATGATTAGTTCTGCTAAAGCCTTATGTCCACCTGTGCCATAGAAGTCATGGAAGACAGTGGAGATCGGTAAGGAGAGAGCTGAGCTGACCCCCAGCTATGTTACAGTTTTATATTGTTCTTTTGGCGGGGGAGCCTTGCCCTTGCTTTCTCCATCAACACCTCCCTTTGTCTCTCCCTGTGTGCCTGTGCTTTGGGTTTTTCACCTGCAATTAGCTCCTGAGGGGGTCTCATCTTCATCTGGAGGTGACTAGCACTCTGGTCCTTCGCAAGTGTGCTCAGCCCCCACTCTGTGGTTGCCCATTGTACAGGCCCCTGGTCCTCCCAAGTCTGTTGCAGGGCTGCCTCCGGGGGTGTGATGCCTGGTATCAGCTGGGCTTTACCATTCAGAACAAGAGAGACCCCAAGGCCTCCAATGGGACTACTTGCAGTGTGTATGATTAAGCATGTGCATAGGTTTGTGGGGCTTAGCACTTATCTTCATGAATGACATAACCCTCAAATGGTGCAAATACCCACATATGCTGGGACAAACCCTTCCTAGGGACAGATTTTTCCAGAGAACACCTACAACTGGGGCCAGCTTTGTAAAAGAACTCAGCTCCTATTTAGGCACCAAAACAAATGGCCAAGTTTTCAAAAGAGGTAGGGGTGTGTGTGTGTGTTTGTTTTAGGGGAGCTGCTGAGCTCTTTTTAGAAAAATCTGGCTCCTAACAAGTAAAGGTAATGAGGGGAGGGATAGCTCAGTGGTTTGAGCATTGGCCTGCTAAACCCAGCGTTGTGAGTTCAATCCTTGAGGGGGCCACTTAGGGATCTGGGGCAAAATTGGTCCTGCTAGTGAAGGCAGGGGGCTGGACTCGATGACCCTTCGGGGTCCCTTCCAGCTCTATGAGATAGGTATAAGGTGAAGGGTGGGATTTCTAAAGTTATCTAAGATAGTTAGGTGCCCAACTTCCATTGGACTATGATGGATGTTAGGCAACAAACTCTCTTACGCACCTTTGAAAATCCCAGTTTAAAACTGTAGCCAAGCATCTGTTCTCCTTTGAGTCTTTGTGGATGTGGCTCCTATTTGTGGCGTGTAGGTCCCCCATTGTATGCATGATGTGCTACACGCTACAAATGGAATCCACCTGGACAAAACCTCTAGAAGAACCAGTTACGATAAGGTAGTTAACCAGTCTTTATTGGATGTTCCAATATTTAGAATTGTTCATATTTTAAAGGACCAGATCCTGCCCTCAGATGTACACAGCTGGTCCCGTAGAGTTCCATGGGAGCCATGTTCACACACACGATGGCAGGGTTTGGTCTTGAACGTACATGTGNGTGAAGGGTGGGATTTCTAAAGTTATCTAAGATAGTTAGGTGCCCGACTTCCATTGGACTACGATGGATGTTAGTCAACAAACTCTCTTACGCACCTTTGAAAATCCCAGTTTAAAACTGTAGCCAAGCATCTATTCTCCTTTGAGTCTTTGTGGATGTGGCTCCTATTTGTGGCGTGTAGGTCCCCCATTGTATGCATCATGTGCTACACGCTACAAATGGAATCCACCTGGACAAAACCTCTAGAAGAACCAGTTACGATAAGGTAGTTAACCAGTCTTTATTGGATGTTCCAATATTTAGAGTTGTTCATATTTTAAAGGACCAGATCCTGCCCTCAGATGTACACAGCTGGTCCCGTAGAGTTCCATGGGAGCCATGTTCACACACACGATGGCAGGGTTTGGTCTTGAACGTACATGTGTGTTTAGAATTAGTCAGAGGCAGTTACTGTAATTCTATTGTGGCCTGTAGTGATTCTTATACCACACTCGACACTGGAATATCTGAGCGCCTTCCAGCAGTGCATTAATCAATGGGACTAGCATCTGTCACGTGTGGCTTGTTCTCCCACCGGGGCAGAAACGTGCACGATGGAGTGTCTTGTTTTGGTAGGGCTCTTTTAATAGACTACATATTTATGTTGGAGAAGGCAAGGTCAAAGCGATGAGCCTTGCATTTGGAGCAGAAGGTGGTGAGGTGTGTGTGTGTGGGGGGTGGCCCTTACTTCCCTGGGTGTTGGTTGCTTTGTCTCCAGCAGAGACTAGCTTTAATCTGATTGTGGAGAGTTCTAATGTGCCAATGGATCATGGCCGTCGACTACGATCTTCTTCATTTCGTACATGGTCTGTAACATTAGAGGCTCCTCTGACCAGCCCAGGAAAAGAGCATTCAGCTGCCTGTGTTTGTTTTCAGTTTAAGGAGGTGAGTTGCCGGCTGTTGTTAGGAACAAAAACTGACCTGAGCCTGAGGAAGGGATTGTCATCCAGGTGGATTGAATGAGAAGCAGGGTTTTGTTTTGTAAACTCCTCTGGCTAGTGGATGTTCCCCTGTGTTGTGTGTATAGTGACTGTGCTGTGATCTATACCCCGCTGGGCTTGTTTACAGGATATATTATCCATTAGCTCAGTTTACTGCTAGATCATCCATCAGACTGGAGACAGTCCATTGCTGGTGTCTGTGAACATAGGCTCTGTGCAGCTCCTTCACATCCTCAAGTAGCCAGCCCGCCAGGCTCCAGTTCTGCCTTATATCTGAGCATAGGCGCTGACTCCGTGGGTGCCCCGAGGCTGGAGCACCCATGGGGAAAAAATGGTGGGTGCTGAGCACCCACCAGCAGCCCCCCCCCCCCATCAGCTCCTCTCCACCTCCCCAGCGCCTCCTGCCTGCCAGCGGGCCCCGCAGATCAGCGCCTGCCCCCTTCCTCCCCGTGCCTCCCCCCCACCGTGAACAGAATAATCTGATCATCCCTCCCCCCACCCCCGGCCAGGGCGGCACAATGGATAAAATGCCGGCTATGCTGGAGGCAACCTGATACTTCCAGCGACTCCAGAGTGTTACGTTTGTGTCATGGACACGCACAGCTGATCCATTCTTTCCAAGCCCGAGGAATAGGTTCTCTAGGGGGCTGAGAAGTACTGAGCACTTGCCACTCCCACTGACTTAAATGGAAGATGTGGGTGCTGAGCATCTCTCAGCACCAGGCTGGCATTCTTGTCTGTTTCCCGAGGAGGGAGCAGGCAGAGGGGAGGGAGGCCATGATTTACACCAACATACCCACGTCATGTGCACTTCAGAACAAGGCTGATGCCCTGGGTCTCTGCAGACCTAGCAGCCTTGTCAGTTCTGTGAAGCAGCACAGATAACACTGTGCAGACGCCGACTGAGTTGGTTAGAACTGCAGCTTCTGTAGTGGCTTTTCTATGTGCCGCCTCCTATCAGATGGGAGGAAGAGTCACCAACTGGGCTGCCTGTGGCAGATGGAAACAGGGGCTGTAGGATAAAGGGAGGAAGGTTGGTTGCAGGGCTAAATGACAGGACCGGGAATCACAGCAGGTCTGGACCATGGGAGCATCTAAGCGGACAGTCTGCAGTCCTGGAGCTGCGTTGTTCCCAGAATGGGACCTTTTGGTTCCTTCAGCATTTATCATAATAGTGTCAGCTCCCTGACAGTCCTGCCGTGGCACATTGCAGAACCAACACGAAGGAGCTGAAATGTCCCAGAAAGGTAATGAAATGTGTGTGACGCATCCCACGCGCACCAGGGTTACAGAGCATGCTCCAGGAGAAGGCAGCAGTTATCGATAGAAACACTTGGTCACATGCAGGCTGATACTGTCAATATTAGGTTACTGTTTGCTCCCATGCCCTGCCTCAGCAGTAGCTGTGTTACAGTGCTGGACAGAGATCATGGTTTGGTGTTATCTGAGACCATAAGGGCCAAACACCAGGAGCGTGAGGAACAAGTCCCATGCTGGTTTTGTTGTGCACTCTGAGAAGAGCAATGAACCGTGCCAGGTAATATTTCCAAGATCCGTTGGCTGCCTGTGTTAACCATCCCCATTTAAAAGAAAAACACACAGAGATGTTGAGTTTTATAATCTACATGGCTGCCCCGTATGGTTTGGAAGAAGATGATTAAAATTCTATTACAGGCAGCATAGAACGCTTGATTTAACAGGACATGTCCAGCCCTTATGGCCAGCGATGACTTGACAGGCTCCGTCCTATCCAGAGACCCAAATCCAGCTCCCAGTGATAAAGCTCACTCAAGTCAGAAAGTCACTTGTCTCCAGGGAAACTGAGACACTCACAGGATAGCAGCTGGAATTTTCAAAGGAACCTAACCGAGTTAAGCACCCAAATCCCTTTGAATATCCCAGCCAGATCTGCCGACCTCACCATGCTCTGAGAAGAATTTAGTTAAAGTTTCTCCAGAGCTGTGAAGATGTGATGTACACGATACGTGCTAAGTAATATCATTCATATAATAAAATACACAGGGATTGCTGAAACACAGCTACTTGTGGGGTGGAACACAGCAGCTGTTTAACAGCGCACAGCAATACAGCTAATAAACATTATGACACCGGGTAGCTTGTTAGTACGTATTAAACACACCTTTTTGGCAGTGTGAAATGCTGTGTTACTACAGGGGGTGTATGTGCAGAGGTTTAGTCTCAGTAACATCTCCAAGTGAGGAGGTAGTTGTGTAAAGGAGAGACAGACTTTCAGTACTTACGTTACTTAAAGCGTCATGCTGCTCTTACCGCCGGTCACCTCCAAGACTGCATCCGAACAGCATTGCTGAAATGCAGCCACCTCTGAGAGTGGTGCCCACAGCCATCTGTTGCACAGCACGCTGCCGAGAGAGAGGAAGGCGTAGTACAATCAAGGACGTTGCGGGAAAGGCCTTCTCTTATGAAAAGGGCCATGGCCATGAGATCTTCAGCATCCATGCAGAGGAGAGAGGCCCTTGCTTTTTATGATCTGTGGGAAAGACTTGCTGTGCACAGTAAAGTGACTGGGAAAGGGGGCCGTACCATAGAATCATAGAATCATAGAATCTCAGGGTTGGAAGGGACCTCAGGAGGTCATCTAGTCCAACCCCCTGCTCAAAGCAGGACCAAACCCAACTAAATCAGCCCAGCCAGGGCTTTGTCAAGCCTGACCATGGCATCCTAGCGTATTTCAGGAGCAATTCAGCTGACAGCGGAAGAGGAATTCCGGCACTGCTCACTTCGGTGTAGAAGAAGGTGGCCCTCGCACCTTGGCCCTCACATAGTAGCTGCCCTCTGAGGAGCTCAGCGCACTTTAACCACACTGATGAATTAAGCCATGCAACTCCTCTCTAATCTCCATTGCGCAAAGCGCCTCTGGGCCTAAGCCTCCCTAGGTGACTTGTCTCAGGTCTCACCGCAAGTCTGTGTCAGCGCAGGAACAGCACCTACAGTCCCTGTTCTTCAGCGACCCAGTCCTGTGTTCTGGGTGTATTTCCTAGCTGTCTGTTTACCAGAGGCATGTGCACTCTGTCAGAGCAGGAATGTAACAAGCAGGAAAGGCGTTTAACAGAGTTACAAGTGAGACAAGTAACTCCACACGCAGTGAGCCAGGTGGGCCAGGCCTTCATTTCACTTGCTCTTCGGTGGGGTTGACAGGGAAACTGAGGCAGAACAGGCTAGTTTTCTTTCTGCGCCTCCCATCCAATGCCCTTCTCATGCAGTGCACCTTGCCTACATTAAATATGGGTCAGACACCTGGCTGATGGCCAACATTTGATTAAATGCCAGTTGTCTACAGGAGGCTTTTGGGTGGCTCAACCTGCTGGACTCTAGGGTTTATTTCTAGCCTGGTTTGACTACCAAGTGCAGCTAGTACCAAGTACCCGGCCCCCACAAGGAAATTGAAGCAAGATGCTCCCCGCAGGACTGGTTTCCTGGCCCCCTGGTGCTTTTTCACTTGAAAGCAGCCCCCGCCTCATTGAACTGTGCTGTAGATCCCGCGTCCGTGGGTATTTAAATTCTGGTCGGGAACTATCCCTGTTGTCTCTTCCACAAGAGACTGAACAGTTTGGAACTCCAGACAAACCAGTTGCTCCTTTGTGCCTGCTCTGCTCCCCATTAGCCATCCTTCCTCAGCCATTGGTAATATGGTTACCAAGCAAACCCCATCCACCTTCCCGGGGGAGGGGAAGGGGGGAGACCCTTGTCACCATCTGTGATTGTCTGTATTTGCCTCTGGGGAGACATTGCAGCTGATGATTATCATAGCAACAGGACAAGAAGCAGGCTGAGCCGGAGTGAGTCTGTAATGCTGTCTCTGGGGCTCCCCTGCAGCGCTGGCTGCTTCCCCAGCAAACAGCTGGCAAATGTGGGCCAAGTACCTTCTGCCTCCGGTGGCCTGGGAGCAGGCGCGTACTAGTAGCGGATTCCACAAACAGGGCCCTGTGACAGGCGAGTCCCAAACCTAAGAAGGGATCACACTCAGGCCTGCCACGAAGTCAGGGGAGTTGCATCTGCTTACTGCAGCACTCAGTGTCTGGTTCGCTTTGCCCCCAGCAGGTTTCCCCTCTGGCTGCTTGGCAGGCTCCTATCTACATGGTTTCTTAGGGGTCAGCTGCCCAGGCAGGGCCCATTAGTACAAATCTTTCCTGTCCTGTTTTCTCATTTCCCAGTTTGAGTGCCTGCGTTAATTTGCTGTCTGTTGCCTTTGAGCACCAGCTGGTCACGTCCAGGCAGGGGGTTACCTGAGAACAACAAACAGCTGCAAAGGAGTTGCCTTTTTTATAGACAAGGGCGGTGATATGATTCAGGTCAGGCCACCCAGCACGTGGAGCAGGACAGGATCAGAACTCGCGCTTTTCTGCCTGCCAGGCCCTTGGGCAGGCGGCTCTTGATTGCCGTGGCGTGAGCATGGTGGTGCCAAGCTCTGGGGGTGTCCAGCACTCATTACCAAGGGGATGGCTCCATTCCAGCCTGGCCGGCCATGTGCTGCCTCTCCCGCTGGCCACAGCCCCATCCCTGGATGTGACGCTGCTGGGGCATGGGAGAGTGAGGCTGTGGGTGACATTTAATGAAAAGCAACATTTAAAACTGCAGAACTATTTACATTGGCTCAAATGTGTGCGTGTGGGGTGTGTGTGTGTGTGTGTGTGTGTGTTCAAACCTCTTTTAGGCCAGCTGATAGCAGCAGGGGGGGAGGAGGGGGGAAAGGGGCAAGGCACCGTCTTGTGCCTGGCTTAGGATGGGTTTGTTAGGAATGGAAACGAAGGGTTACGTTCTGGTCCCATTGAAGTCAATGGCAAAACACCCATTGACTTCAGTAAGGCCAGGATTTCACCCCCAGCTCTCATTGTGACGGCACTTAACACAGATCAGAATGAGTGACACACGCCCAGCCCCAGGCAGGTATCCCTGTGCGGGCCCAGGGCCCAGTGTCTGGAATAATCACACGGGGACAAGCTTTTTTTAAAAACCACGTGTGTGCTTGTTTTATTGTCCAGGTTCCACCATATTGGCCGAGCGACTGGGCCCATCCACACCGAGCTCTCCCACTTCAGCCCCAAATTCCCCCACGGTTCTCTGCAGCGGGGTTTCTGATCCAATCCTGAGTACGTGTGGCTCTGGTCTGCTCTGCAGCTCCATCAGCGGTGAGTGTGCCCCGTCCACATTCGCGGTTCCCTGCCATGTTCTGCACTGCCACCCTTCCAGGTCCCCTGTTCAACGCCCATTGGTGTGCTAAATGCATGGGGCAGCATCCATCTATGCACCTGTCAGCTCCCGAAGTGAGTAAGGGAGAAGAGCCAGAGACCCGTGAAGTCCCTAGGGGAATGTTTTTACATGGAAGCCGCCCAGATGCCTTGATACTGGACAGCAATAATTTTGTAGCCTCTTTCATCATCAAAAATCTCAAAGGGGGACAACCACCTTTCTAGACTGTGTACACCCTGCTGTGAAATGCAGCTGCCTCGGGGGAGAATCCTGGAGGCTGTTTACATTGATATTCTGCACCAGGCCCCGTTACCATGAAATCCAGAGGGTGTCAGAAGTTTCCATCCAGCCTCACAATCTCTGAGGGAGGGAGGGAGGCAGAATTCCCGTTGCCCCGAGAGGTTGTGGCTG
Organism: Platysternon megacephalum; assembly: GCA_003942145.1. Classification (NCBI taxonomy): domain Eukaryota; kingdom Metazoa; phylum Chordata; order Testudines; family Platysternidae; genus Platysternon; species Platysternon megacephalum. The sequence goes on from QXTE01000090.1 coordinate 4,120,506, forward strand.
TTTGTATGAGGGTAGTGCCACGTGCCAGCCGTGCACATCCCTGCCCAGAGAACTATCTGTGACTTGCCCAAGGCCTCAGGCCCCTGCTCATGTCACCAAACAATGCACCAACCTTAGAGCTGCTGTCGCCATCGCTCTGGCCTCCCTTCCAACCGTTAAACAGCAGCCAACCCATTTGGCAGCTTCCACTTTGCCCTCCGCAGTGAATGTTTGTACAGAGCTCCCTCTGTGGGCCAGCTGGGCGTGCGATCAGACAGCCAGTTTTCCCCGTTGGCCCCCGCTGCAGTGAGCAGCTGTTTCGTTGCAGTGTATTGGCCTAAACTCTAGGCAAACTGCACAGCTCTACTACTAATCCCATGACAAGAGCAGTGTTGCCCACCCTCAGAATCTCTTGCATTGATATAGCCCCCTCCTCGCCAGGAGCTCTGCCCCCTTTCCAGACATACACTGGGCCTCTCACCACAGCTCAGGTGAGCTAGGGTCAGAGTTATGCTGCCCATTTGCCGGATGAGGAAAAGGAGGCGCAAAGAGGGGGAGTGACTTGCCCAAGGCCGTGCAGTGCATCAGTGGCAGAACCGAGAATAAAGCACAAGACACCTGCCTCTCAGGCTTGTGTCCTTAACACATGACCACCCTCCATCCCAGCATGGAGACTCTGTGACCTGTTATTAGAAGAAACAGATTTCTTAGGCTGTGGCTACACTACGGCACCTATGGTGGCATAGCCCCCTCGTGTAGACGCAACGTACGCCAATAGAAGTGGTTTTCTGCCAGCATAGGAACGCCACCTCCCTGCACGCTGTTAGCGATGCTGCCCGAAGCCCTCTTCTGTCAGCATTGCTGTATCTGCACTGCAGATTTGGTGGCAATTCGGGGTGTGGGATTTTTCATGGGCTAGAGCAGAGCCCGGAGGAATTCTCCCGTCCTCAATGGTGCAGCATCGTGCACCGAGTCAGGTGCATTATGGCCTTTTCTCACCTTCTGCTGAGGCCTCAGCTATTGGACAGGGTTAGCTGCAAAAGCTATTGAAGGAGAACTGTTAAATCACCCATTCTACTCCCTGCCTGTGCAGGGTGCTCCCTGCAGTACTAGGTGCACCAGGAGTCTGCTCTGACCGAGTCACTCCTCTCTCTCCCTAACCCCGAGACACTCATGACAGAGTAAAGAGCGACCGTGTTCCTTGCATTTCAGGCACAGCTCCAAACTCCCCGGTCAGCATGCCAGAGTCACCCATCTCCCCATCTGGCTCGGGGGTCTGGGGGGACGAGTGCACCATCTGCTACGAGAACATGGTAGATACCGTCATTTACTCCTGCGGACACATGTGTCTCTGCTACCCGTGTGGGCTGAAACTCAAGAAGATGGCCAACGCCTGCTGCCCGATCTGCAGACGGGCCATCAAGGATATCATCAAAACTTACCGCAGCACTTAGAACAGCAGCACGGGTTGGGGGCACTGCAAGGGGGGGCAGACGCGAGAGGAGCGAGGGGTCTCTGTCTTCACTCATCCTTTGTGAAATTCAACATCTGAACCACCCCAAGGACGCTGGAGGCAGGGAGGGGGAGGGTCCTGCTGGTGACGGCTCTTCCACTTCCCCTTGCCCCCAACGAGTTCTGAACTCCAGCACATCAGGGAAGTCAAGATGAACCACTCTTTCCAATGGGTTTTACATTTTAATCTCAAGAAAACAGCTGGAGCCGTTCTTCCTCTTCTACACCATGCCCAGGGAAGTCCCCGCCGCTCGGCTAGCGGGAAAGGTGCAGTGAGGCACACCTGCCCGGTGGACAGCGACAGTAGGCAGCTGGTGAGTGGCAGTAATACAGAGAAGAAAGGCGACCTTTTGGGGGTAACTGACCCCCGTCTCACAAAAGCCTCTTCAAAGGGCAGGGCTGCGTGGGCCGTTCAGAAGAGCCGGGTGTCCGGCAGGAGTGCTGGCGGCAAAGGGTGTGAAAGGGCGAGGCTGGCAGGAGAGAAATCATAAAGCCAAACCCAAACCCTTTTGCTGGTGGCGGAAAAGCTCCCAGGAACCCTGCTCGCTCGATGCTCTCCTGAGAGCGGTGGCTGGAAATCGACGTGCTGAGTGTTTCGTGAGGGGAGAGTGGGCCCATGGATTTTTGGCACTGGGGGCAGCGGATGGGAGGGCAGCATGTGGTGCCTGCGAAAGACTCGAGTGTGGGCATGGCTCTGCGTGTCGCCGTCCAGCGAGGTGACGGGGTTACGTTTTCAGCAGCCTTGCCCCAGCGGCCTGGCTCATTGTGGCACTGCGTGACTATAACCCCACTGCACCGATGCTTGCTCCTGAGTTCTCCCTGCCCTTCCCATCAGCGTTTCACAAGCCAAAGGCCTCTCCCCCAACCTCTCAATCAGCACTTTTAAAAAACACCGAGGAAGAATGTCTACAAACCCCCCCCCCCCCCGCTCTGTTTTTATGGTAGAGTGTTAAATGTCTCTTTGCTGTAAAGGAAGGAAACTTGGTTGGTGATTACACGCTCTTGGCCACACTGATGTGACAGGGTGGTCAACGCACTTAGTCATCAACAAGCCAAAAAAGGAAGACAGTGGATTTTGTTTCTTTGTTTTAATGAAGGAGCTTCCGATTACGCAAGGGCTGGAGGCGGGCGGGGGGGACGGGAGAGAACTGGTTTGCTGCTGCTGCTCCTGCTGCGGCCCCGTCAGTTTCAGAGTGGCCAGGTTCTCTGCATCCCACCCATGTTATGTGTCTAGCTGTGAGTCCTTGTGACCACTCATTCTAGGACAGTGTAGTACTGGGCGGCTGCCAGGCTCTGCCGGGGCTCACTCAGGCCGCCATCATCTCAGTTTAGGTCTGTCAGTCCTCCCTGGTTGCAATATGAGCAAGGCACGCCCCATCCCTCTGGGGCTGAGCTGCCCACCCTGGGGGCCCATTGAGTTCATGAGGCTCAGCGTGGTGGCAAACTCAAGGCCTAGTGATTTTGTGTCTAACTGGGGATGCCGTAAAGTGGCCTCGTTTTCAGAACGCGAAAAGCCCCATCAGGAAACCAGGCTCCTCTGAACAGACTCGAATGCGGCACTAATGAAAATCGTGGCTGAGGGGCTTGCCCTCAGCTAGCTCCCATTGACTTCAGTGGCTGATCAAGCAAGGCCCCAGCTTGGTGGGAAGTATTCGGAGGAGCAGGCCTGCTGCTTTTCCGGGGGCTGCACAGCAGAGAAGGCTCATTTATACTCTTCTCTAGTGTTACTGGCCCCAGAACACACATCTCAGCCCCAGTCTAGCATTGGCAGATCATGGGCTCAGTCACCTTGACTGCAACGAGAGCGGGGCCAATGCAGGCCCAGGGCTCTTGCTTTATGTGCTGGCCTCTCAAAGCTTGTGGGCTTTTACTGAAGCAGATTCACCGTCAGTTCTATTAGCCGCTGTGACCTGGTAACCCTGGGAGCAAGAGCAGTTAGTTATTGGCACATCGGGCCCCATGTGCATTTCAGGGCATGGTTCCCCCCCCTGAAAAGCACTGAAATGGAGAGTCTTTGTTATACGCAGGGAAGTGGCTCTGCTCAGTAACACATGATGCTGAGTATCAGAGGGGTAGCCGTGTTAGTCTGGATCTGTAAAAGCAGCAACGAATCCTGTGGCACCTTATAGACTAACAGAGGTCTTGCAGCATGAGCTTTCGTGGGTGAATACCCACCTCTCCCGATGCAAGTCCGAAAGCTCATGCTGCAAAACGTCTGTTGGTCTATAAGGTGCCACAGGATTCTTTGCTGCTTTTACATGATGCTGAGTTACTGCAGAACATGATCAAAGTGCTGCTGCTCCCAATAGCGCGCCTGCCCACACGGCGTCCTTTTCATGAGGGCAACTTGCTTTCCAGCTCTGCTCGCAGGAGGAAGCCTGGGGCTGAGGTCGAGCCAGACTACAAAAGGGCGCTCACGTTTGTAAGTAACTGACAGTGCAGCAGATGAACAAATAGCATCGGTCTGCCCAGCTCCTCCACTCTTGCTAAACTGACTTATACCGGCTGAGAGCTGGGCCAAGGCATGATCCTTACAGCGAGGCATGAGCTCTTTCTGTGGCCGCTGTTGCTTTACGAAGCCGGCAAGTTCTTCCCAGGAGACAGCAAGCCCACTCCTGCATGCCTAACTTGGGCAAAACTCACATGCTCCCAGGAACTGGGCAAAGTCAACCACAGGCTCAGACACCTGGCAGGAGCAAATGGGGGGGGACATGTTGGTGATGAGCCAGGGAGGAGGGGGGGTGTTACGTAAAACTGGTTTGGTTTTCATCATTACTTTTCCTTGTAATATATCACCAGCTGGCTGGTGGGGAAGGTGGGATGGGCATGGAGAAGGGGAAAAAAAGCTCCTAACAGAAGCATAATGAAATTAATACCTAATTATTTTCACACTGAAGTACTGTAGCAATGTAAGCATCTACTCCCCCCCACTGCAGCTGGATAGCTCCCCCCTCCACCCACCCAGCTGATGCAGGTGCATCAGCCGCTCTCCTGGTGTGCAGCAAACAATCCTCTTGTGCCAGTAGATTTTTGCCAATAGTCACAAATACTGTATTTGTTTCTATATTGTAGATTTTAATATATAAATAGAGTTATGGCACTGGAGTTAATTCCCCTGCCACTACTGCAGCATCCTCACCGACAGCCGGCTGTGGAAAGGAGCAACTCAGTGCAGAGGCAGACTGATGCTGATTTTCTTAATAAAAGTTACCTTGATGCTGCTACTGTGCGTGGAAAGCCGCTGTGTCCCCAAAGATTGGGTGAGCTGGCGAATGTATTTTTAAGCATCACTTTTAACAGGGATGGTGTCGTGCCAGATAATGGGTGGCTCCTAGCCCCACCTTCAGCTCCCACCTTTGGCATACAGAGCATGTAGTTCCTACATTTTAATTCTTACAGCACCTGAAATGCCCCCAGTGCTGCAGCATTAAATGACAGGGGCCAGGCTCTCCCACTGTACTCCCGTGAAACAGCCCTTTGGGGCAGCCAGGCCTCGCCCCAGCGTGAGCGTTGGCCAAACTCATCCGGGCTAGAATATGGGCTTTCCCCCCTCTGACTACGTGCAAACACTTGGCTTTCGATGAAAATAATCACCGACTTGCCCAGACACCAAGAGCAGAAGGACGGCTCCAGTGCTTACACCAGCTGCTGTCCCTAACCTTGCAGGTCCCGGACCGATGCCGAGCTAAGAGAGGGAGGAAGCGGGAAGAAACATTGAGGGGCAGGGAGGGGAAACGAGCACATAAAGCCAACACAGTCAGCATCATCTCCAGTCAGTGTGTCCAGGCTGGGCTGGCTAATGGCTACATCGTGACTTTTAAAGAAGGTACAAACGGGGAGGAGTGGTCACGGGGCACCGTACCAGCCCTGATTGAATTGAGTGTGTTTAAATGTAGTAAAATGTGTTTGTTTTACTGTGCCTCAAACGCCAGGCGTTAGCAGGAGCTTCGGCAAGTAGGCTGGGGAGTTGGGAGAGGGCTACACTGAGCCTGGATGCAGACTCGGCTTTGAGCTCAAGGGCCCTTCTGCCAACACCCAAATCAGTCTGACTCAGATCAGGCAGCACCAGGATTGCCAACTTCCTAGGCGCACAAAACTGAACACCCTAGCGCGCCCCCCCCCCCCCTTCACTACACTTGCTGCCCTCCACCCTCAGTGGGCTGGGGTGTGGGCTCCAGGGTGGGGCTGAGGGATTTGGCATGCGGGGGGGGGCTGTGAGTGGGGTGCAGGAAGGGGTGAGGGTTTTAGGGGGGCCCAGAGCAGGGGCATGGGCTTACCTCAGGCAGCTCCTGGTCGGGAGGTGTGTGTGTGGGGGGGGCGTACTAAGGCAGGCTGCATGCCTGTCCTGGCACCGCATGGTGCATGCCCTGGAAGCAGGCGGCTCCTCGTGCTGCTCTCGCCCGCAGGCACCAACCCCCCCTACCACCAGTGTTCAGGGCAGGGGCAGCCCGCAGAGCCACCTGGTGCCCCCGCCTAGGAGCCGGATCTGTCCTACTGGAGACTTCCAGGGCACAGCGGGGTGCCAGCCAGGACAGGTACGGACTAGCCTGCCTCAGCGCCCCAGACTGGGCTTTTAACGGCCGGTCGGGGCTGACTGGAGCCGCCAGGGTCCCTTTTCGACTGGGTGTGCTGGTCGAAAACCGGAGGAAGCACCCAGGCCCCTGCTAGGAGAGCAGGTCAGCGCCTCCGTGCCGCTATGACTTGGGCCAAACCCTGTCACTTTGCTGAGGCAGGTGGTCTGTCCAGGGCAGCATGAACGCAATAGCATGGCTGAGAGACCTGGGGCTAGGACTTGTAAACTCAGCTTAATGCTGCAGTGGGAGCGCTGAACCATAAGCTTGGAAACCCGGTCGCACAGCCCTGGGCTTTAGTGTGCTGAGCAGACACACCCTCCGGGGCGGCTTCTCTTCTTCCCCGCGTTTGGCTAATGCCACAGTAGAAGCAAGGTCCAGCCAAGGGAGCAGCAGGGCTTGCTCCGAGCAGAAGCAGTAACAAAACAAAACTAATTTTTGTTGGATTGGTGTTGGTTCCAATGTGTGCTGGTGTCAGCTCCATTTCCTTGTTTTATTTTACAATGGTTTGTGTTCGAGCAGAAAAATCCATTCTGTGACAATTGGATAACTGTGATTGTGAATAAATGTGATTTTAGGTATCCCACAGCAGCGTGAGGGCACAGTTATTGGCCATTGGCTTGGAGTACGTGCCCACCTTACTTACAGACGTCTGGGCCCATGGGTCAGGGATACAGGCTGAGCCCCATCAGCTTGATCTACAGGGCCTGAGGCTCTCGTTCCTTGCACCCAGTGCAAGGAGATGGTAAAATGCTACTGAGCACAACACTATTTCACCCTGAGCCTGCCAAGGGCTGCAGCCCCCGTCTCTGACAAAAGTGGAGGCGAAGTCACAGGCTGCCTCTTCAAACTAGGTTGGAGGAGGGAGACTCCCGATCAGTTAGAGGGGGGTTTGAACCTGCAACTCCCATGCTGAGTAGAATATTCTAGGCCCCTGCTCCCTTAGGTGTAAAATCCAACACGCAGGCCCGGCCCTCACAGCAAAACTGTCTGTTTACATCAGAGCACACACACACACACACACACACACACACACACACACACACACACCTCCCCTCCTTCAGCATGGGCGGAGGAAAGGAGAGCAAGCGCCTGCACCTGTGCTTCCAGCTGCCCTTGCTGCATACTGTGCTGTGAAAAAAGAATGAGGGGTAACTGTGTTAGTCCGGATCTGTAAAAAGCAACAGAGAGTCCTGGGGCACCTTTAAGACTAACAGACGTATTGGAGCATAAGCTTTCGTGGGTGAATGCCCGCTTCGTCAGACGCATGTGAAAAGAGAGTTCACATTTGAACAGGCCAGCTCGGGGTAGCTTATCCCAGCCTCTTCTGCTGCTTCTCCTAACCGAAGTCATTCCAGACTCTCAGCACTGCTTTCTGAGGCTTAGAAGGACCCCTGCTGGTTCCCAGGCTATACTGTCTGCATCACCTACGGCAGTGGTTCTCAACCAGGGGTGTGGGGCCTGCTGGGGGGCCGTGAGCAGGTTTCAGGGGGTCCCATCAAGCAGGGCAGTTTTGTAGCAGGCATGGGGGGCTTCAGAAAGGAAAAAGGTTGAGAACCGCTGACCTACAGTACATTCTACAAGCACTAGGCCTCGCGGCAGCACTGCACTGTGTGTGGGGGGCAAGAATCTTAGCTAAAGCCTTTTCCTTCGGTAGTGGAGCTGCCGTCCAGACTCACTGCAGAAAGCACCTTGAGAAGGCCGTTGCCAGCTCACTTGCAGACTGCAGAGCATCAGCTGATGAAATGAAGGCCAGAGGTTGCAGTTGACGACAGTACTGATGCCCAATGGCCTGTTGGGCCTATCATTTGCAGCGGTGGCTCACTGCCCAGCTACCCCCTCCCCAGCCAGCTGTGCCGTGTGCTTTGGGAGGGGTGAGTGAGCAGTGCTCGAAGGGGATGCATTTTCTCTAGTGCAGTAAAAGGCCATTAGTCTTCAGTCCAACACTTCTGCTTTCCTTAATGGGCAGCTGCTGCCGCACACATTGAGATAGAGCTTCAGCTTGACTGTGCCCAATGCCTACTAAGGGGGACACTTGTCCCAAGGAGAGAACATGACTGTGCCATGGCCCGGCTGGTTTATAAATGAAATCCATCCCTTCCCTTTTTATAATGTAAGGTACATCTCCAATCTCATAAAACTGGAAGGGACCCCAAAAGTACTGATTTTGCCCCAAGTGGCCCCCTCAAAGATTGAACTCACAACCCTGGGTTTAGCAGGCCAATGCTCAAACCCCTGAGCTATGCCGTGTCCCACCGACATGCCCCTTCCATCAGCACAGGAATGAACCTTATGTTAACGTGCCTTATGGCATCAGGTCTGTGATTAGCTCTGGCCAAAACCCCGGGCTGCTTGCATGCTATGGCACTTTCAAAACCCAGCCAGCTGAATCTGAGCTTCAGCATACAAGGTGGAGTAGTACAGCAGTGCTTAAACAGCACCATCTGCTGCCTTGGCTTAGGGACTACATGGCTGCTCCAGGAAGTAGGTAGGTGGTGTCAGCTGAATTCACTAAAGCAGGAACAAGGTTTTACTTTTGGCTATTTAATGAATAAATAGACGTCGTTTCTCTGCTTCTGAATTGTCAAGAGCAGCAGATAGAGGACCCTGGCTGGTGCTCATGAATTGTGAAGAGGAGCAGGTGGGAACAAAAGCACCAGCTCTGTCTAGAAATGCAGAGGTCTGATCATTACTAGAGTTAAAAAAGAGCAATTAGGAAGAATACTGTTCATGGGTTTCAATTTTAACTCCTAATGCCTCACCTCCGATCTAGTGAACCTTCTCTCCCTGCTGAGGCTGAACCCCCCAGCAAGAGTTCTTCTAAAAAAAAAACAACAAAAAAAAAACACACCGAATCACTCAGACAAAGCAAAAGGAAGTTACAGTCCATATTCAAATAGACACGATCTTTGGCGAATCAGGAACACAACTGGAAAGATTGCTGAGGTCTTTCTCCCTCCCACTGCAGGGCTGTTCCCTACAATGATTTGCATTAACCCCAGGGACTCAGTGGGCCCTGTGTTTGTACAACACCTACCAAAAAAGGTTGCACTGCCTCGATCCTAATTCTAACGCCAGACAAATGCCTTTTGTACCACTTCCCGTGGAAGTCAGTGTTTTCCTATCCTTTAAGCCACAATCCTGAAACTTCTCACAGGAGCGCTTGTATGACCCTCTCGACTTCAGTGATGTGAGCCGGTCCAGCAGTCTGCCAGCATGCAGGATTGGCGGACATCTGTGCCTCAACCTCAATGACAGGGGATTCAGGCTTTGTAATAAGTTCATGAAGTGCCTTGGGAAGAAACCCCCTCCCCACAAACCAGTGTCAGCGCTAAAAGAAGATACCAGGTCAAAAATGACACCACTATACAGAGTGCTGTTGCTGTAGGTAAATCCTGCAATGGACCAGGCTCCTCGTTAGCCTCTACAACACCGTTACAAAACCTTTGATGGGAGACGTAGAACGAAGAAAAGCAGGAGGCTAACAGGGACACCCTTGGTTGCTAACGACAGATTTGCCAACCGACTAGCGATTGGGTTTTTTCTTGTTCTTCCCAGGAGACGATGAAGGGCCGTGTTTGACAAAAGTTACCTACCGAACTGCCACTGCTGAGCTGGTTTGCTTTCAGGGCTGCTATGCAGATGCGGAGCTGGCGCTGGCCTTTCCTAATCAGCTCCTAAGTCTGAGAAAACAACCCCCTCCACATCTCTGAAGCAGCGTGGGAAATTAGGGAGGTTTTTTTGGTAAACGGAGCTCAGCTAACAGCTGCAGCGGAGAACCGCCAGCAGAGGGAGCTTGCGGTGCCTGGGTACCCTTTGCTCCGCTACACAGCCCAGCAGATGCAAGGGCCTTTACAGAGGAAGCAGTCAATGCACTCAAAAATCAGACAAGGACTATGCACATGGGGCTTTCTGTAGTAAGAGTCATGGTGCTCAGTGCCTTTATGTTGTGCAGGATCAAGCCCTTACATTCAATTGCCTGAGTGCCGCTTTTGCTAAGCCAGTGGCCTTGTACATTCTACGGGCTCAATCTTGAGCGGCCTGCATCCATCTCACGTCAATAGGGGTCAGGAGTGCCTCCCACGGTGGAAGAGGCTGCCCGCGGTTTTCAGGAGGCAGCTCCACCCATTTACAGATGCTAACCCACTGGCCCCTGCTCCACTTTTCTGGCAAGGTAGGTCAGACATTTTCCATCTGGTACCTGGCTCGACATGCAAAGGCTTTTGTGTTTGAAACTATTGAGGTCAAAAGGTGAGGTCAGATTTCCACCACACTCTAGTGGGTCAGGAAGGAGAGAGTCTAAAGATGAGGGAAAGGAAGAATAGCTGCTACTTCACATCACCAAACTGCTGGGACTGTCAATAGCGCAAGCCAACCTACTATCTACTCAAATCAGAAATAGACCAGGTTTTGCCATTGCACGAATGTATTAGCAGAATTTGTCCTTACGTTCATGAATACAGTGAGTTCAGTAACATAACAAAAATGCAATGGGTGGGGGGGAAAAACACATCGGGGACACAAAATGATCAAAAAACTTTATTTTTGTTCTTAGGGCATATAAGAGGAGATGTAAACAAAATACAAAAAAATTATCACAAACCAAATCTTACAATCTGCAAGCATTTGAAGACAGAGCATCCTTTCCCCCACTGGCCCTCAAAATACAGGAAGCCTGCTTGAATTTTAATAAGCAACAACCCTGACCCCTGAAAGTCCCTCAGGGGTTTTGCCAGGTCCTAAAACCAAGGGCTAGATTTCTCTTTTAAAAGGACACTGCATCTTTGTGATAAAATACTTAAAGACAACATAAATATTACAAATATTAAGATATTTAGCACCACCTTTGGTCCAAGCTATCAATGAACTGGGAGATGACCACAAGTACAGTCTACTTAGCAAGCCCTCTCTGCCTGAGACATTAAATATTGTAGTTTCACACTGCAAGAACTTGTAGTAAAACTGAAGACAGCCCTAAAACTTTGGAAGTCCCTCACAAGCCTCTGCTGATCATGCACGGGTGTGGAGATGGCTGCTGTTCTGATGAAACGGTGCATGCAAACAACGATCACTCAAGACAGTATAAGCAAAGCCTTGGAAGACTGTAGCTTTGTACAATAGGACATGCCCATGGCTCCATGAGTCCTCATGCTGCTCTAACACGGCAGAAGGCCTAAATTGCGCCAAACTTTAGCTGAGAAAGGGCTAGACAACAGCTTCTGTGTGCAGTTTTCCCCTTCCATCAGCATCCTGCCATCCCTCCCGACAGCACAGGTTACTAGGTGAGGGAGGCAGAAGCCTGGAAAAGGAGCAGAGTTTGGCTCCTTTGGGCAATTCAGAAGATTTAGCCCAGATAAACAAATGTCTCAGTCTGAAGTATCAGGCATCATTTATTCCAAACCCTGACTGAACATTCTTGATAGACACGCAATATGGAGCTGCATGGCTTAGAGCTTTTTCCATCTTTCCACTAAAATCAAATACACAGATGCCAAAGCTGGCACTATCATGGTACAGGACATGATCATGTTGATTTGTGACATTTCTTGGAGGAATCTGGGTCCATAAGCCAGACCGCCATATTTTAGGATTATCATGGCCAAACAAACATTTTCAGACTGACTCTTAAATAGAAGTATCTTGATTTTCAAAAGGTTCTGAACACTTACAACTCCTGTTCAATGGGCCCTGAAGCTGCTCGGCACCTCTGAAAAGATCAAGCTGGTATTATTAGATACCTAAATATGGATTTAGGAATCTAAACGTAGGCAACACCAGTCTGAAATTTTTGGCATGTGTATTCACATACACAATAGTTGCCATATGGCATGTTTTGGACTATCTTTGACAGATAATATGGCTTATATTCTTCATTTAATAAGTAATGCACATAGAGTTTTAATCGTTAGTGAATAAAACACATTTTCACTTGACTGTTCCAGAAGACACTCTGCTAGAAAAGTGAACACACCAACACTGCTTACCCAAAAAGAATTGCAATAGGAATTGGTCAAGTACTGCTCGGCAAGATGTATTTTGTGAATGTAACAAATCAGAAACCTGATACAAGAAAGGGGGCAAATGTTACAACTACTGCACCTCTTAGTCCCACACAGGCCAGTGGCACGCCTGAAGATCGGCTGACCCCTATAGCGTTCGCTGCAAAAATGTTTGGACCTCCTAGTTCCAATCACAGTTATTATGCTTGATTTGTATCATATCCAGTAAAGAAACGACGAGGAAGCCAGCTCTGGATCAGACAGACAGTTAGGGTGAGCCAGGAAGAATAAAGGCTAAAAAAAAAATAAAAAAAAAAAAAATAAAGGCCACCCGATGGGCATGGACTATACAAGGATCATGTTTTACCAGAGGCAGGACTATCACCACCTTGCTCGCAGCCAGAGCAGAACAATGAGAATATCACTATGCCGGTCAGTGGGAGTTATCTGGCAGAGAGCCACATGTTCAGAATCGGACCCAGACCAGCTAAATAACTTCTCATTAGATTATCACACTGGATAAAGCAGGCTCGCTGACTGGCCGGCACTAAACCACAGAGGGAAGAGACACAACATTTACTGGGGGGGGGAGGAGGAGTCAATTTTTCCACTCTGGATGAAGTCCTTGTTCTTTGCAGGTAAAACAAATTCCTCTTCACCGATCAGAACTCAGTACTCTATACCAAGGTGTTTAAAAGGCAGAGTTGAAGGCTGATCAAATAGGCCTTTAGTTTTCTGTCATTTCAGACAGAGATTGGGAAAGTGTTTCCCAGTGACCATTTCCAAAAAATCATCGTTAGCAAATGGTGACGCCACCTGCGAAGTACATTTAATCACAGGATTTGTGGGGAAGAGAGGGGGGGGATGTTTTCTATAAGTCTCAACTGATTTAACAGTTGGGAAATCAATTTAATGGACACAGTGTAGCCAACTGTTTCCACCTGGCAAGCACTATTGCAGAAGCAGGTCTGCTGCCCAAACAGTTCCATCTCTAGCAAGTGATCAAAAGAAAAACAAAACACTGCACTTACCACTTCCAGGTCAAGCTCCACCCCGCTACAGAACATTATGGGGCAATTGCTGATTCCATTAAAGTCAATATCAAAATACCCATCAGTTCCATGGGATCAAGATGTGGCATTAAGATCAAATATCTACTTAATAGGCATTGTTCACCAGCAGGTGAAACTCCGCTGACTACAGTGGAGCCGCGTCAGTGGACCAGCAGTGAATCTGGCCCAACGTTATTCCTTGAGGAATGGTTTCTCCTGTATTTTTCTTCCTCCCTTGGGAGGAACAATAAATACCATCATCGCTTTATTTCACCTCTCCCAAAACAAGCTGAATTAACTCCCGCCTTCATCCTCTCTTTAAAAGTCTCAATTCTTCTCTTTCATTTATACTGCAACAGAAACCACATCAGCTTCCAGAAAAACTCCAAACAAAAAACTGTTTCCACATACAAAAAAAATAAATCAGCTCTACCACACACACTAGGACCAGCCACACATTTCTCTATCTCTTGCCACCAACATACTCTCAAAGCCTCTCTCTCGCAGATGGTTACATTCCCACCCATCAGTCAATGGAAACCTAGACCAGTACACTGCAGCGTCCAATAATTATGGTCACATTCAAAACGTCAGCCACCTACAAAATCCACAGCATGGTGTTTACAACCAAGCCCCACACAGTGTTTGGACTTTTATACTTGCTCCCATTTTCAAACTTGGATGCCTAACACTACATTTACATCTGGACTGAACAGGATACATCAATGCTCAAACGTTGTGCGTAAGTCAATCGGAGCACTCCCATGTTTAAAAGGTAGGTATGTGCTTTATGGCCTTGATTTATCAAGACACTTAACACCCAAATCAGAGTCCTGACGTTCAGGACTACTGACCTCCCACAGCTCCTACTGATTTTAATGGGAATGTTGGCTGCTTAGTACTTCTGAAAACAAGGGCACTTATTTAGACACCTAAATATGGATTTAGGGACCCACGTTGAAAAATTCTGGCCTAATTCTCAAAGTCAACACAAGCAGGCGATCAGGTTGCTGGTGAGACTCATTTAGGTAGATATGAAATTTCAAATCCTGAGAACTGGAGGATTATAGGCTTAATCCTCTTCCAAACATTGCCATCTATGGTAACAAACAGATGCTGTTTGCAATTAAACAATTGTAAAATAAGGAAAGAAATTAACGACTGAACACTTGGATAATCAAGTCAGAACAAACAACCAACAAAACTGCAGCTACTCTGTACACAATCCAGGGATCGTGTAACTCTCAATTCAGATTCACAGAACAGAAAAAAGCAAGTGCAGTGAGAGACAGCCCATGTTTCCAAAAATACTCCTTACACCCAAATTCACCACAAATATTTTTTCCCCCTTTTCAGCATGCTTACCCAGTACCTCATAAAACTGAGAAATCACCTAAAGAATGGAAACAATTAGTAACTTGGTCCTTTTCTGGGTTTGTCATTTAATAAGAAAAAACACTGGTAATCAATCGTTCCACCAATTGCTTTGTGTTTATTTATTGTTTTTCATTCTTCTTTTTCAACTGCCCCAATTAAGATGTATTCATGAGACAATTAAGAGTTCTTTTTTGGTTCAGGAAGATGACTGCTTCTAGAGTGGAAGGAATTGACCCTACTTGAATGTTACAAGTTCTAGATTCAGAACATAATTTGGCACATTTGAAGTTCAAGTTCTGGACTGACACATGGGTATTTGTTCTTGCTGTTTGTTTCCCGGATGACCGCAGAAACAGTACAAGAGTAATTTTCAAATAAGAATGTAACTGTTTGCATAGTGAAGGCTGCCAAGTGCTTAGAGTTTATATATTACACTGATCTGTAGAAGTCAAGGGCTTACAGCTACAGATGAAATCATTGGTGGAACCTAAAATTAAAAGTTCTAGAGATTTCAAAAAGATTCCCAAATGCCCACTGGTTTTCACAGCCCTTATTATGGTGGGAGAAGAGAACAAGAGAAGCAGCTACCTTTGTAACCAGCTAATCCTCCTGTATCAATAAAGCAAGATCACAACGTACAAGGTATAAAAGCCTCAGACATTTCCCAGCAGTGTCACTAGCAAAGGGCTATTTCACGACAGTACGAAAAGGGACTGCCGGGTTGAAGATCTGGGAATAGACCGTCTTGCCAGCTTTGACCTTCTGATGAACCTCAACAGTATCTAGATCTCCCAGATGCACAAGGCTCCTTGATTAAAACAAATGCAGAACACGTTTGTCTTACCTCAGCGGATCATGAACTTCAGGATAGAGGTTGTCATATTTTATCATGCTGTGTGAAACTGAACATTGGGCAACAATAAATCATACTGTATAACAGAGCAGTGATATATTTAAAAAAAATACATAGTGAAAGCATCTGCAGTGTCAAACCCAATAATTTATGGCCTTAAGAAGAAAGATCCCTGGTTCAAATTTTATCTTTATCTAATCACCTCCCTTTTTCCCGCCACTACCATTGTCCAGTTACCTCTATAGTCTCTTACCAAATTATTCTTCTTATTCTCTCCCCACCCCCACCCTCCACCAACCCTTGTTTTGATTCAGTAACAAACAGGAGTCTCAACACAGGACAGCAGTGGCTTATGCTGCAAAAGGACAGGTCTGTAAAACGCCAGTGTGAAGTTTTAAAACCGTTTATTTATTTAAATTGCACTCTCCAACTAGAATTAAAGCTACCTGAATGCAAGAACAAAATATGAACACCCTGTGTGGGACCAGCCCAGCCCTGTGAATCTAAAATGGAAGAGACCAATTTATTCTGCCTATGCCCATGTTGAGCCTGACCCAACAGTCCCCATGGGAAAATTCCCAATGGACAGGCTTTTTATTTCAACAGTTTTACTCCAGAAAACAGCAGAACTTGGGCTCCTATAGTGAGGATATTCATGAAAACGATTTCCCAACCGCAACTCGCACGCATACACACACAATTTACATAACGCACACACACACAATTTACATCCCTCCCAAAAAAATGAGGGATTAACTTTGTAGCAATTACGGACGCCTGTTTTTACAGAAGTCTCGGCATTTGGTTACAAGTTGGGTCTGAGGAGGTGGAAAAACAGCAACCTGTAGGCCTGATCCCAAGCCTTCTGAAGTCAATAAAAAAAAAGACTCCCATGAGCTCCAGTGGACTCTGGATCAGGCCCTCTGTACAGTACTTGATCCGGAGATTATAATTAAACAAAACAAATACTGAGATGTATAGATGGACGACAGAGACAAAACACAGGCACTGGGACATGGACGCTAGGGCCATGAAACATTTAAAAGACAAGCTCTCCAAACATCTGCCTGGTTTCTCTCTCTGCCGCCACCAAAAACCTAAAACAAAAATGTAAAATAATGTACACAGACACGTTTGTTCTCAGATCATCCAATCCGTACCTGTTAAATGGTAAAGTTATATACAGTAACCCCTTCTCCAGCAGTCAGTCTCCTGGATTTTTAAGGGGAGATCTGGTTTGCAGGGCACCAGCCACAAGCAGCAGAACTCCAGTCAATATTAAAGTGTTAAGTACGACCACCTGTGAAGGGGATCATTGTATGTCATCTTGTTAGCAGTTTTCAAATCAGAGTCTCAATTTTGCTTTGAAGTTCTGGGGAAGAAATTCCCACCAAAAAAGTCAAACAGCAGAGTTACGTTACGGCTTCGTCCTCAGGGCCTCTCTTAGTTAGACTGGTTTTATTTCAGGGTAACTGCATGGGTGTTAGTGGAGTTACTCTTGATCTATGGAAAGTACGAGAGGAGAATCAAGACCTCTCCCCACAAACTGAAATGAGGTTACTCCGTTAAGCTCTTAGTTCCTGTCCTGAAAGGGTACCTACAGGATTTTGGAAGAAGATGGTCAGCTGAGCTCAGTTTTGCTGTTTAAATGCAAAGGACTCGCCTACAACGTGACAAGCTTCTGAGAAGAGCATAAGTAATAAATAGCAGGGCAGCAGTGAACGGGGGGCGGGAGGAGAGAAGAGAGACTAAGCTGCAGTGCAAGTCCCCCAAGCATATTAACCTGGGCAACATGAAATATGTTCAATGAAGTCAGAGCCTGAAGCTCTGGTTTTCGCATTTCATTTGAACTTAGTGAAAATAATCCAGTTTTGCAAGGATATGAGATTTTGCAGTTTATTTGAAACTAGAGCTATTTGAGTGAAAATGAGTTCATTTGCCACTCAAAATAGTCCCCCAGATTGAAAACTTGAATTGGAAATTTCAAAAAGGAAGAGTCAAAATTTCAGATCCAAAATTATTAATTTTATTTTTTCACATCAGAATAGGAAGTCAAAATGCAAAAAACTTTCCTGTTTCAATGCAACAATCCCACTGTGAAATTTCACAGGTAAGAAGTCACCGCAGAGAGAATAGTGAATTATTTTTGGTTTGACAAAAATGAAGGGAGAAGTCACATGGCCCTATTAATAAACACAAAAGGACAGGACACTATTGAAACCCAGGCCTAAACCATGAAGAATTTTATCCCTTTCTAAATTACCATAAATTCTGAAGTTTAGCATGGGGAATTTGCTGAAAAAAATATGTACTGGAGAAAGAGAAAGATCAGGCATAGATGATACAAGGATGTGTTTAAAGGGTAATACAGGTATCATGCCTAATTAAGGGCACTCTTGCCTATTCCATCCATGGCTCTTGCAACATGCATGTATAATCCCTGCATTTTTGCTAATTGGTGTTTTGCTTATGAAACAGTCATTCTATAAAAAACCCAACAGTCAACAATCCATATGTACCCGAGTTGTATTTCCTTCCAACTGACCCCCCGCCCTTCCGATTCCTCCAAAATTTTCTTAAGAGTGCATGACTTAAAATTACAGATGTTTCACACTGCACGCTCTACTCCAAGTCCTGGATGAGGGGCCTGTTTATTCTGTGAATATTGCACTTATCCACACATTGGATTTTTTTTTTCTTGAGATTGCAGAGTATTTGGGGGGGAAAATGTAATAAAAACATTAGTAAGATACAACACAGCAAAATACGAATTATTAACAAGCTGCCTAAAAAGGCCTAAAATTAAACAGTACACATTCTACTCTGTTAATACTAGTAACATGAAAATAATGAATGCTTTACCAAATTCCCTTGTGTTTCTCCTAAATGATAAAAGCAGTAACTTTTCTTTTTAACTGAGGAAAGCAATGAATATATATTACAATAACATATGCTGCACTAAGATCTGAAAGTGATTAAAAACAAATTATATAATGCCTTCGTCAAGAACTAGCGCATTGCTATAGAAGGAATCTTTTGAGGCCCAAATTCTGATTTTAGTTATACCAGTGTAAATATGGAGTAATTCCATTTACACCAGTTCAACTATGAACAAAGTTTGGCCTTTAGTTATCCAATCCTTGCTAAAATTTGAACTATGGTACACTTTTTTTTTTTAAGATGACTTGCAATCAATACATATGAATACGTATCAGTTAAAAATACCAGGTAGTGTATATTTAATGTCTTTTGCATTGAGATTGGGTTTTACAAACATCAGTCATTGATGCACATTTTGCAAGGCATAAAGGTTAAGCCAATTAATAGGAACTGCCTTTAAGTGGGTAAGGCTAAAAAGTGTAAAAAAAAAGAAAAAAAAAAGTTAATTTGGAAAAATTCTTTTGGGGATTAAGAAAGCTTTTCAGGCATTATATAAACCTCAATAACGAACTCAGAAGTGCTCATTATTATTAAAGTTGCAGTATACAGCAAGACAAAAAATTTCACATTTGTAAATTTGGTATCATTGAACTGCATTTTGGACTTTTGCAGGTTCAATTTCCACATTTTACTTTTTGGAAAGCATGGCTGGATGATCAAAGCAATCATTTAGCCCAATAGAATGGCAGCATGCATCTCCTCCTACCACAAGAGGGCACTCTGACTCCACAAAATACTTCAGTAGCTCTCCAGATTTTTTTTTTTTTTTACTTGCTTCAAGTTTTTTTAAAACACCACGATAGAATTATGTATTTGCTGTTATAAAGTGAGGTTCACACATACATTTAAAAATTGTTCAAAGTCAGTGTCAGTTTTGGCAAATTCAGTACAAAAAAATTAAAGGGCCATGAACTCTTCCTTCATCTTCCCCGAGTCACCCTGTCAATTTTTGTTGTTTTACAATCAAATTTTCCAATTTCTTTGGGCGGGTAGGGGGGAAAGGAGCTTCCCTCCTCTGTCACTTTATGAAAGATCTTAACAACCCGAGGGGAAAATAGCTGGCTACATAGGGAAACAGTGCCTCTGACTACACAAAAAGTGCTGTCATCAAATATAAAACTTGACACATCTTTCTCTAATTTCTTTCAGGTCCAGTGTTCTTGAAGTGGGGGAGGGAAGTTTGGCGACAACAGTATGTAGACTAATGTTGTTGCTTTTGTAAAACATCCTTTTAACCTGAAAATTATGACACAACCATCGAATTTAAGTGAAGCCTAGATCTGATCATTCCCCAATAGCGGGTAATCTGGATCTGATGTTTATGTGGCTCAGATTCATTTCTGAGCCACAAACTCTCTCATTTAGATTCAAGTGCATTTGTCACTTTCCATTCTGTTGGGCGTAGGTGTGTGTAGTTTTTATGGGGAGGGGGCTATTACCCAGAATCTGAACTTCTCAACTCTGCCTTCTCCTATGAAATCTGAAAGAAGCTTCACAGGAGTAATCCTCAGTTGGGGAGCAGAACAGATGCTTGAGAAAACCCGTGCAAGATACCAGCATTTGCAGGTCCTGATATTCTTTTGTACCTTGTTGATATAAATCATTCTACACCACAGCCAACTGTGCTGTTGATAACTGACTGGGCACAATGTACACACAAAGACAAAGACCAAACCAAGTCCCTCAATTAGGGCAGAACAAGCAACTCTGGTTTAAGGTGCAGTGGGAAATATTGAGTGTACTGGCAGGTAGGGAGGGATGCGACACCATGACTTTAGTTACAAAGTTTAACAATGGCCCCGATGCCAACGGCCTGAGCCTGTGAGTACCACCAGGTCACAGCGGGGTTTGAGCACCTCAGTAATTCCACCACCTCATTCAGGGCCCAGGCTCGTGGAGCTGTTC
Organism: Platysternon megacephalum; assembly: GCA_003942145.1. Taxonomy (NCBI): domain Eukaryota; kingdom Metazoa; phylum Chordata; order Testudines; family Platysternidae; genus Platysternon; species Platysternon megacephalum. The sequence continues at coordinate 4,140,694 of QXTE01000090.1, forward strand.
AAAGCTACCCTGACACCCATGCAGAAAGGGGAAGATTAGGGTTAATGAAATCAATCCAGTCCAAGTTCTGGCTACAATGGCCTCACCAGAGGTCTCCTCCCACTCAGAGATTCTTTGCATCGGTGGCCTTTCCTTTGTTGGATACAATCTGAATATTCCTAAATGGTTTGCTCTCTAATCAGAAATGTCTCTCTTTCTCTTGGCAAGAACTCAAGTCATGCTGTTCTGTATTTTGAGAGTTCAGTGGCTCAATGCAGAAGTATTGGGAGCTGTGTTTTTTGTCTCCTCGGGAGATGACAGCATGAAAGTGCTGTCAAAACAAAACTTTAGCATATTTTTAAATAATTATAAATTAATTTTAATAAATACATGCTTTTTAAAAAAAAATGAACAATTATATACTGCACCTTTAAATAATGCACTTAGTTCGCTGTGTTGACTTCCATTTTGGTTTTTTTTTTTATTGTTAAAGTGCATTAATTCAAAATAATGAACCACTTCCGCATCATTATTGTTAAAGTAAATCAAAACAACATTACACAAGTCACTAAGTCACTACTGTTAGTACTGCAATCTAGCAGATAACTATGTATTGCTCTATTTAATACTGTCCAGCAGAAGAATAGAATACTTCTATTATAATCTCACAACAGCTCCAGCAGTCTTTAATGACTGCTGCCATATTAGTACAACTAAAAATGGGCAGAAGCATGAGAGATGGGACTGCAGCGCCTCAGACAGACATCCAGTAAGATGTGGTTAACTGGGTATATACATATATATAGTAAAACATAAGGCAGAGAGAGGACTCTACACATTTTGATATGGGCTGTAGTGTAGAAACACCTCCCCCTCACGACTTACGTTGGATCCAAGAAGAACACCCTCCCCCACCATTACTCGTGGACACAATGGTTTCAACAGAACTCCATTCGCAGCCTTTGATTGCAACGTAATGGTTTTTCAGCTAGCAAAGGGACGTCAGTCATGTCGACTGTAGGCATCTTGCCCTTGAAGTTTTCGTGGTGATTAGTTAAAAAACCCAAAAATCACAAAAAAAAATAAAGACAAGAACCACTTGTAAATTGTGTTTTTTGTTTTGTTTTTTGGCAGAGAAAACACTCTACAACACACTCAATACTGTGCTATTTTAGGCCCCACCCCAGGTTGGGTTGCAGCTAACTAAATCATCAGACCCTTTATCTTCCCAATGCCAAATGATAATTGGTATGAAGTTTGGCTGGAAAATAAAAGGGCAACATGTATCATTTTGTGTAATACACCAGCAGTGAAATAATTGACTTTTCCCCCTTTAAAACAGGACACAAAAATGCTGCCTCTTATTTAAAGAAATTGGATATTGATCTTCACTTAAATGGTTAATGAACCCATCAAAAAACTGCCAAAAGCAAGACTTCCTCGAGTACAGTATGGATTTATAGTGGCTGATGCTTACAGTACAATAGCTGGCTTACCTCAGGAACAAGTCTGTAATCCAAGCCCCTTCCAAATGGTTGTATATTCCCCGCCCCGCCACCCATGGGTCACGTTTTAAAGCATTAGAGTTATAAATAACACGAAGGAAAAGTGGGGGTGGGGTGGGGAAGAGGCAGCTTTTTGGTTAGTCACATTGTAGCCTTAATTGCTTTGTTATTAGATCTCTCTTTGAGCTTGAAAATCCCATGCGTTCTTTGCAGTACAAATGTACTTTTTGGATTCAAGTGGGAATCCAATCACAAAATTGACTCCTACTTTTTTTTTTTTTTCTTTAAGTGAAAACTAAAGTCTTTTTTGGTAAACCAATGCACAATTAAAAAAAAAATACCCAGAATGCACAGGAAAGACAAACAAAAACAACTCCCCCAAAATATACAAATTAAAGATTGTGCAGACTGAATTCCATGGCTTCTCCACCGCCCCCTTTGTAAACACTGATGCTGCAACAGATTATGGCTGTTTCTAACTTACAGCTTTGTGGGTCCTGTGAATGTGCTCCAATTTGTATCTGATAGTGAAAACAGGAGTAATGCATTTGATTGCTTTTCTTCTTTGAGGCCTCAGAGGCATTTTGAATACTTAAAAATTGTGACAATTTGGAAAAACCCAGCTCAGGAAAGAGAATCAACCTGGATCTCTTGGCAGGAGTCACCACACTGAACTAAACAAGGAGTATTTAAAGTAATCATTGTTCACAAAGTTGTGTCCATAGGTTTGTTTTTGTGGTGTGTTTGCAAGCACCTGGTAGCCCTACAGGCCATAAGAACACCTGGAGTCTCAACTCAAGAGCCTAGAGACAGAACAAAAGGCAGCAAAAAAAACCCCCAAAAAACCCAAAACCCCTCAACGCCTCCTGAACGTCATTTCTGAAGTTTAGTAATAATGACAAACCGCGGTTGAAGTCAGACACCAAATCTCTCCACGATGAAAAGGCTCCAACGCTGGAACTGACTGTTGAGAAGAGTGAAAAATCTGAGCTTCTAGAAAGGGCTGGGGTGCTCCTCTGTATTTTAGAATCAAAATTCCCACTCACTTTGCACAGTTAAAAGTTGTGAAAACACATTCAAAACTTCTGGATATTCCATGTGGAGATGAGAGGAAAGAGAGAGGAAGCCAAGATTCTAAAATGTCTAAGTTTGGCACTAAACTCCCCCCAATGATTTCCTCAAGTGGATGCATCAGTTTGTATCTCTCGCAAAGGCACACGTTTGGTTTCCTACCATTAACAGGAAAGATGGGATATCATACCCTGTTACACACAGATTATTAACAGCTTCCAAAAAAAGGGCATTTGACTATGCTGTATCTTCTTTTTCTTTGCTTCAATTCCTTCAGGCCACGTTAACCCCATAAAGCTCTGCAAACACAGCACAGCTTAATCAGTCAGTCCCTTTGCACAAACTAGAGCACAGGGGGAAAAATTTTTTGTGGGTGTAGCAATTTTTTTTCCAGACGTACACAGCAGGAACAGTATAAATTAGAGAATTTAAAGATATTGCAACATTAATTTTTTTTCTCCAAATAATTTGAGGGCACCCAGCCTTTAAATGGTTTCCCACCATCCATGATCTGACAGTACCACCAACCATTTGGGTTTCTTTCCAGGACCTCCATGCAGACACCTTCCTGAAACCCTGCCGTCTCCTCATCCCCCTCATAGTCTGCAATGGAAACGTAGATATCCTTGAGGTTGTTGTGGATGAACTGGGATTTTTCAAGGGGCTTTGGCCGGACGGTGGATACTGGGATTCCATTGTGCTGAGTGGATAGGTTGGAGGTTGTTTCCAATTCCTCTATGCCCGATTGATCAGCCTGCTTTGCCTTCGAGTCACCAGGCTGTGATCGCGCACTGCTGAAAGAGGAATTCCGGCGGACAGCCCTTAGGTGGTCTGTAGTAGTTAAGGATTCGTTCCTGCGCAGGGAGCAGGGCAGGTTATTATCCTTTGGGGGCGGGGAGACGAACACAGACTGTGGCCTCACTGCTAACTGTCTCACTCCATTCCTCATTTTCACAGCCCCTGAAGTTTTGGAAAAGCCGCCAGGGGGTTTGCTTGGAATGGGGGGCATTGCTCTTTTGCTCTGGTTGATGGTGTTCAAAGCCTGAACTCTTTTCTCTATCTTCTCCAAGCTGTTTGACTTGCTTTCATTTCTTCTGTTCCTGGCCAGCGAGATATCGGTCTCTGAGGTTTCTTGTTGTTGGTTATCGGCAAGTACCAGGTAGTGGGAAGGAGCCCACCCTTCCATATCTCCATACTTCATGTACCACCATCCACTGGCTTGCTTTTCCAACACTTCCACTTCCACTCCCGCTGGGAAGCAGAGTTCAGAATCCTGAACCTTTTGGTAAGAGTCAGAGGTCACATAAAAACATTTTGTGTCATTCTCTTGCTCTGTCTTGGCTGGATGGTTAGAGCAAAAAATGGCATGGGAAGGAGATGTAATGAGATCTGCGGAGCTTCTTCTAAGGGAGTTGTCTTGGCTCTCAGGAGCTATTTGTGGAGGGCTTTCGGACTCTTCACTTCTCGAACCTTGAAGTCCACCTCTGAGCTGCCCAGTTGGCCTCAGCTGACGCCTTAAAGTGCTGATATCCATTTTTTCTTGGCTCTGAGAATCTGCCTTATTGAGGAAGGGCTTAGGTCTAACCATTGGCTTTGCTTTGGTTGAGGGGCTCTGTCCAGGCTCCTTCTTCGCACTTGTTCTTGGCATGCTACGTAAGCCAACATCGGAGGCTGATCTGGGTTTCATCTCATCATTCCTGGAGTAGTGACATTTTCCAAGATCGGGATGAAGGCTTTTGTCAGATTTGAGCTTCAGGAGCGATGATTTGGGAGAAGTGGAGCATGGAGAGTTTCTTCGGATTAGAGAGAGAGAGGAGCTTTTTTGGGAATCTGAGTCTCCGCTGGATTCTTTACATGATGCAGTGTCCTCCACATAAGGTCTGAATCCCTCATTTTCATAGATGATCTCTTCTTCACGAGCAACATCCTCTGAAGACTCACCAACTCTGAACTTCGCCCTCTGCAAGGATGAGACAGGGGACGGCTTGAGTGGCTGAAACAGACGTTTTTCCAAGGAACTATCATCTCCATGGCTCTCATTCACCTCAGACTCTAAGTCCAAGCCAAAGGCAGGCACATCATACTCTGGTTCTTCGTATCTGAGCTTTTGTGGGGAGTCCTGGGCTTCTCCTGATGAAACAGTCCCAGGAGCTGTTCCTTCTTCCGCGTCTTTTGGTTTACTGGGAGGTGCTGGGGGAGGGACCTTGGGTCGGGTTAGCGTACTGGTTCTTCTGTTTAAATTGGGCTTCTTCCTTTTATCAATGTAAGATGCTGGAGCCCACCCTTCTTTCTCTCCAATCTGTACATACCACCAGCCACCAGAGTTCTTATCAATAACCTAGAGGATGATGATGAACACTGCCATTAGTCTGGAGAGTTAACGGGTTAGGATTTTTTTTTTCTTTCAAGCCATTATCTAACATTCGTACAATGCTCTACCATTGCAAAGCATTATTATTTTGTACGGTTGCAACGTTTAGGCTCACCTCTGCCTTTTGTCCTCCACGAAAGCTTATTCCGTCAGAAATACAAGACTGGAATTCTGCAATGGTGTAGTATTCCACTTCCACTGACGGCGGCTCAGGTGGTTTAGGCAACTGAAAGCCCTGTGGCAACAAAGGAAAGTCTTGTTTAGCGAGCAACTAGCAATAAGAGGCTGAATGTGTCAGCATGGACCGTTATTTGCCATTTTTCCAATGCTGCTGAACAAGTGGCATTCCTTACTCCTAATTTACCTCCTAGTGATAAGCACCAGGCTTTCTAGAACAAAAGGTCTGCAGTGTTGTTGTAGCCATGTTGGTCCCAGGATATTAAAGTGACAAGGCGGCTGAGATAATCTCTTATTGGACTGATTTCTGTTAGAGAGAGAGAGAGAGAGAGAGAGAGAGAGAGAGAGAGAGAGAGAGAGAGAGAGAGAGAGAGAGAGAGAGAGAGAGAGAGAGAGAGAGAGAGACAGACAGACAGACAGACAGACAGACAGACAGACAGACAGACAGACAGACAGACAGACAGACAGACAGACAGACAGACACACACACACACACACACACACGCTTCCGACCTTACACACAGAGCTTTTCTTGAGCTCTTTCTCCCGAGGAAGAGCTCTGTGTAAGCTCGGAAGCTTGTTTCTCACCATCAGAAGTTGGTCCAATAAGAGCTATCACCTCACCCATCTTGTCTCTAACAAATGGTAACATGTGGGCAAGGCTTAAAAAGGGATAGCTTTCCAAACTATGTACAATTCTAGTACCTCCTTCACTCACTATAATAATCTTGATAATTTGCACTTAAATAGTGCTCTCCATATTCAAAGGGTTTTACATGGGGGTTGCCATTCTAGCCAGATGGATGGTCCATTTAGCCGGATATTCTGTCTGATGGTGGACAGTACCAGATGGCGTCAGAGGAAATACAGATGGGAAATTTTGTGCAACAACAGGCCCAAGATGGAACCGGTTTCTCAGATATCAAGGACTTTAAGTGATCCAGATTCACTAGACCTGCGCGTAAAAATCTAAAAGCCGATAATTGATATTTATTAATTGGAATTAAAAGGAAAAACAAACAGAGATCTGTGTCTTTCACCATAAAACCTGAGCACCTGCCACAAGCATCCCTGGACTGAACAGCTCACAACTTATGGATTTACTCAGCTAAAATACCAATGGCAGTTGGATGGATGTCAGAACGGGGGCCCTAGCTCCCTATTTCTTTATGTAACGGAGAACAAGCAATTTTGTTCAAACCCCCCCATGTCATCATTAACCACCCCATAAACCATAGACAATTTTACTAGGTTCCTCTCATATTTTAGACTTAAAAAAAGAAACTGGGAAAGATTCCGTTCTCTAAGCATTTATATATCTGCAGCATCCATGATTAGCTTAGCACCTCTATGGAATGACATGACTCATTATTAAATAAGCACAAAAGAGTCCGGATGGAAAAAACCTGAAGGGATCTTTGGTTCTTTAAAGACAAAATCTGCTTCTTGCATTAAAAATGTGACTTACACATACAGGTCTGAATTGTGACAGATAGTTATGAAGACAACAGATAGTTGCAGCAAGATTCTGAGCCAGAAACTGAAGAAAGGAAGCAAAATACTGAACCTTAACGTACTACTCCATTGATTTCTAAACTACCCTCATAGTAAGAAACATGCATGATTTTAACGTAACTGCCAGAGGCATTTTGGCCCAAGTATTAACCTTGCCTAGCAATGTTTCAATTCTGCATTTCAGCACTGTGCACGTTAAAATATAGCATAGGATGCAGTATAACAACATGCCTTCAGATTTTAGAATGGTTTGAATTTAAACGGAGCTAATTGGAAACAGCAAACATACTTGATGCTTCACATGTGTTTTGTTAATATGGAGTTAATTAAAGCATTCCTGCCAAAATAAAAACTAATTGAAATAATTAGTGCAAAGGAAACAAAAGTCAGGAGGAAAACAGCGTAAATATTAACCATACTGAGCTCTCAGTTAAATAAATGTTCGGAAGAGAAGTTTGAGATCAACACACAGGATAAAAGAATTGGGAGAGTTGAATGCTGCACATTACACAGCGAATCCAAATTCGCATTGCTCCTGCTCCGAGCAAGAGAGACTCCGCTACAAACAAAAGTATTTGATTGACGTAACTTCTGTCGAATGGGGTTACTAGGTCTTCCTCATATTTAGGAGACAGTTCTGCTTTTCATAGGTCTGCCCTGAGTTCTGCACGTCCAGATAGCAGGACAATTCCCATTTCCCTAGCACCTGTCCTCCCACAAGATACCAAACAGCCTTAAAAATTAAACAGATGCCGCAGCATTAAAATGTAGCCACCTCAAAGGTGGGCAGTAGTTTCTAGCTGCTCTAGGCATGCTGCGCACCACTGCAGGAAAGGTGGAAGGGACAATTTTGGCTAAAAGGTAATTGGGAAAGTCCTTACTCTTTTGAAAGCGCTTAGGGCACTTTAGCGTCCAGGTGCAGCAGACAGGACGTTAAGGTTTGATTCCTCCACAGAACTCAATTTATCTACTTTGGAATTATAAAAGGGCAGAGTCAAGACTATGGGTTGCAGGAAGACTAAGCATTTCAATAACGCTCAGGCCACCGACCCTTCTCGGGGAGGGGGAGATAAGCTCAGAGAATCAAGGGTTTATTATTGGTCCTCATTGTCATGTGAGATGTTACACTGACATGACATAGCAACTAAAGATGGTTCAACACTTTGCATCCAAACCCCTTTTACCTTTAGGCCAATTAGATTCAAAATGTTCCAATCTGAGATTGCTTTCCACAATTTTTTTGTTCATGATCGGATGAAAAACTAGAAGGGGCCTATATTCTGGTTTCAAGGTGTCCAAAGTCTCATGAGATTTCATTCTGAGTTGGTAGAAATCTCGTAAGAACATCTCTCAAATTTGCACATTTTTCAAAAAGAACAGTTTTGGAGACTCGGGTGCTTTGTACCTGAACCCTAGCTGGGTGCTCTGATTAGGGTCTGAACATAGGGTCCTTCATGCAAGCTCATCTCAGGGCATAAAGATTAACAAAAAAGAGGAACATAACAATGCAGTTCTTTTGTCCCATTGGGAAATGCCAGTCCTGGTGACTTGCTAAAAGCCCACTTCACTGGCGTAAGAGGACAAGCTATTCTCCAGTAAGGAAAAATAAATCTATAAATACTATTCATGCTCTTGTATTTGGAGCCATTCATTGTTGGTCCTTATGCCCTTTTTTAAAAGGAAAGTCAAACAGGGCAAGTTTATACAATGCACTCAATATTCTGTGCATGGTTCTGAATTATGCCACAATCCCAGCAAGATGTAGTTGGCTAGTGAAAATGTGATGGCTGTTACTTAAGAACTTTGTTCCCAATTGAACTACATGGCCCCACCACTGTAGTATGTGAGCACTGTTACAATTACCATTATATAGCTCGAGTATCATCCCTTCAAAGGTTGATCCTATTATACTTATTAATGCTTAATAATTAATGGTCCAATTGGTCCTATGGGAGCAAAGCACCACACAAAGTTGGGCCTTCAACTTTGCACCTAAAACACGGAAAGGGCAGTTTTATTCCAAATGAAGAACATATTTTTCCATGGTAACTTTTCCCATGGAAAAATGTTTCCACACAAAGCCCAATATGACTGAATTTATATTAAAAAGTTGTTCCTGGGTGCAAAATTGCCCCAAAACAAAAACAGAGATCACAAAATTTTTCATAAAAAAGGCTTCTTCCACCCCGTCCAGTTTCACACCTCCCTAATTGGAGTTATTTTAAGTGATAGCTGCACTTTAATATTTAAAAATAAAGACAGAAAAATCACACACCCAGGAATAGCGCTTACATGTGAAGCAAGATTTTTTCAAAACATGCATTGACTCAGAAAAATGTCCCCAATGAATGTTGAGCAAATTCCAGAATGTGCATTTTATTCTCTATTATATGCAATGTGTTTTTTTTTTTTTTTTTAATCTCTTCAGAAGCCCTGTGTAGGGGGAGAGAGGGTTCCTCTAAAGCTTTGTGTCTAGATGACCGTCGCAATAGTTAAGAATAAAAAAAAAACACAAACCAGACTGGATTCTCTCCGTGGTGGAGGCCTAGTTCTTAGATTTGGAGAGCCTATGGGGGAAAAAAAGTTTTAAAAAAGTTAATTTTATTTAGCTGTGTAAGTTGTGCTAAGCAAAAGCTTTCTGAAGCTGCCAACTGTCCTAGATAGCTAAATTAGTAATTGCTGTTAGAAAGTTCCATTATTTGCAGTGATCAAGGTATTTCCAAGAGTGAGTATAGAAAAGTATAAGGGAACACTGGAGATTACGGAGGTAACCTTAGCAATTTATTGCCAATATAAATTACCAAATTTTCAAAGGCCACCACTGTACAATCTTTAAAAAACACTGGGCTGTATTCTCTGCTGAAATAACTCCATTGACTTCACTGGACTTGGGCCAGCAGAGAAATTGGCCCTGTATCTAGTTTTTCCATAGTAAAAGGAATCCGTTAGAACAGTAACATTAACACTGCTGTTTTAGTCACAACGTATCAAAGCTCTTTGCAAAGATTGGGCAGCATCATTCACCCCATCTCACAGAAGCAGCAGCCAAGGCACAACGGTTACGGTGACCTGCCCCAAGATAACAGTAAGCAAATGAAGGAGTGGGGAACAGAAGCCAGGTGTCCCAACTTCTAGTCATCTGCTCTGGTCACCAGAGTGCTGTTTTAATAGCAGTTTTTATTCGGGGTCTCACTTTAGAACCAACTCTGAGGAAAACCAGTGGACTTGTGTGAACTTCAGAATCGTTTCCTAGGACAAGTTCCTGTACCAAGCATAGTCCTGCGGTTGGTGAGATGAAACTGTACTGACGCTGGAGAATGAACACATGTTGGAATCACCGCAAAACTACAAACACGAGTCCTGATCCTACAACTGAATCCCTGTGAGCGGATTACTTTCGCTCACACACAACCTTGCTGACGTACTCCTCACACTGCACATTAATCCTCGTACAGTTCTGCCCTTGCAGCATTGTCACTAGCCCAGCGGTTTTCATTCTTGTGCGTTCTGGGGAACATGCATTATCTTAGGCAAATAAATTATTCCCTTATAGGACCAACATGAGCGAGCTTCCTGGCTGACAAAGTAACAGATGCTTGTAGACACAGTGCAGTAAAGAGGCAGCCCTTAGAATCATAGAATATCAGGGTTGGAAGGGACCTCAGGAGGTATCTAGTCCCACCCCCTGCTCAAAGCAGGACCTAATCCCAACTAAATCATCCCAGCCAGGGCTTTGTCAAGCCTGACCTTAAAAACCTCTAAGGAAGGAGATTCCACCACCTCCCTAGGGAACCCATTCCAGTGCTTCACCACCCTCCTAGTGAAAAAGTTTTTCCTAATATCCAACCTAAACCTCCCCCAATGCAACTTGAGACCATTACTCCTTGTTCTGTCATCTGGTACCACTGAGAACAGTCTAGATCCATCCTCTTTGGAACCCCCTTTCAGGTAGTTGAAAGCAGCTATCAAATCCCCCCTCATTCTTCTCTTCTGCAGACTAAACAATCCCAGTTCCCTCAGCCTCTCCTCATAACTCATGTGCTCCAGCCCCCTAATCATTTTTGTTGCCCTCCGCTGGACTCTTTCCAATTTTTCCACATCCTTCTTGTAGTGTGGGGCCCAAAACTGGACACAGTACTCCAGGTGAGGCCTCACCAATGTCGAATAGAGGGGAATGATCACGTCCCTCGATCTGCTGGCAATGCCCCTACTTATACAGCCCAAAATGCCGTTAGTCTTCTTGGCAACAAGGGCACACTGTTGACTCATATCCAGCTTCTCGTCCACATTGATTCCTTGAGGACCTGCTCCATGATTTTTCCAGGGACTGAGGTGAGGCTGACTGGCCTGTAGTTCCCCAGATCCTCCTTATTCCCTTTTTTAAAGATGGGCACTACATTAGCCTTTTTCCAGTCATCCGGGACCTCCCCCGATCGCCATGAGTTTTCAAAGATAATGGCCAATGGCTCTGCAATCACATTCACCAACTCCTTTAGTACCCTCAGATGCAGCACATCCGGCCCCATGGACTTGTGCTCGTCCAGCTTTTTTCGTAGAATCATAGAATCATAGAATCATAGAATATCAGGGTTGGAAGGGACCTCAGGAGGTCATCTAGTCCAACCCCCTGCTCAAAGCAGGACCTAATCCCAACTAAATCATCCCAGCCAGGGCTTTGTCAAGCCTGACCTTAAAAACCTCTAAGGAAGGAGATTCCACCACCTCCCTAGGTAACCCATTCCAGTGCTTCACCACCCTCCTAGTGAGAAAGTTTTTCCTAATATCCAACCTAAACCTCCCCCAATGCAACTTGAGACCATTACTCCTTGTTCTATCATCTGGTACCACTGAGAACAGTCTAGATCCATCCTCTTTGGAACCCCCTTTCAGGTAGTTGAAAGCAGCTATTAAATCCCCCCTCATTCTTCTCTTCTGCAGACTAAACAATCCCAGTTCCCTCAGCCTCTCCTCATAAGTCATGTGTTCCAGCCCCCTAATCATTTTTGTTGCCCTCCGTTGGACTCTTTCCAGGTTTTCCACATCCTTCTTGTAGTGTGGGGCCCAAAACTGGACACAGGTGAGGCCTCACCAATGTCGAATAGAGGGGAACGATCACGTCCCTCAATCTGCTGGCAATGCCCTACTTATACAGCCCAAAATGCCATTAGCCTTCTTGGCAACAAGGGCGAACTGTCGACTCATATCCAGCTTCCTGTCCACTGTAATCCCTAGGTCCTTGCTTCAGGGAATATTGAACTCATTCTCTACAGACTCAGGGTGAGGCTACTCCAGCATGGCCCCTTCAGCAAGTAACATGTCACAGGCCTCCCCACAAAGATAAATCAGGAATTCTTATGAAAATGACGGCAGTCCAGCTATACATTCTGGTCTTACTTATTTGAGCTCTTTGTGGTGCGATCCTCGCTACAGCAGGGGATCCCTGAGCCAGTTTCGAAGCCTGCTTGTCTGAGGTCATCATGGCATTGCCATTAGAGTCATTGCACAAGATGGGCAAGCTAATTTCTTTCTTTGTGATGTGGGATTCCGCCATTTCATTTTCCGCTTGGGTTTCCTTGTCGCTGGATGGTTTCTTGTTCAGCAGGTTACTGATCTCCATAATGTTGCCTATAATTTCCACTGGCCCAGTTAAGTTCTTTTTCCTAGACGGAAGATCATCTTTAGCTTTCTTCAGGTAGGATGCTGGGGCCCAGCCTTCTTTACCTAGATGCCTGCGTACATGAAAAGAAAATAGCGTTACCACTGAACGTCCTTTGTAGTCCTTCCAGATACAAGGACTAAGGCAAAAAAAAAGAGACGTAGACAATAGCTTAGAACCACAAGTTGGGTTTTGTGTTATGTTTTTGTGGTCTCAACTCATCCACTGTCTAGAATTAGTCACCTCACAGTCGACTCAGCTAGCAAGGAACAGTGAAGTATTTTAACAACAGAAGAGTTACCTCTTGCTTCAAGGAAAAGTGGTCTCTCCTGATCAGAGAGGAGCTTACTCCTGAGGCTTAAGGGAAAATGTAGTAGCAGGTTGGCTGCATGCAGCTTTTATACAAAATGGGATAAAAAGACAGTTTTAAGCATGGAAGTGCTGAATACCCAGCAGGTTGATGAAAATTCTGTATATACGACCTGTTCTTTCTTCCAAATTGCATCTCTCATGCCCATAATGCAAAGGACAAGTTATCACAATTAAGGGTGACATTCACCCCAATGCAGAGGCCTTCATTGACCTTGTGCATTCCCTCTGTATTGGGGTATATTTCACTCCCACTTTCTTTATATCCCTGATCCTGTGAGAAGCATTTTACAGAATGCCTCTTATCTACAGCAGGTGTGAACCGTGGCCTGCCTTTGTGCCATTGTAAAGGTGGAGCAACTATTTGATCAGAAAAAAATTCAAACTCAAAACCTAATTTAAAAAACAAAAAAAAAAGAGTAAGTCTGGGACTATTTGAAGGAGGATTTTTTTTTTTTTTTTAAATTGAACGTAGACCAAATACAAAATATGGTCCCGGAGCATAAAGCTGAACGCTCCCACTTTCCCAGGCTGAAGTTTGTCATTCTTCCACAGCTGGCCTTTTGGGAAAGTGGTTTTTCTAACTCCTGCTATTACTGACACTTCATCAGTGATTCCAGATTACAATCAGGCTCCAGGGAGGAATACGTGGATAACTCCGATTTCCCAAGTGAACCCCCAGCTTGCTCCAGAGTGACTCAGTGAAACCCCACTCTTTAATCTCCCAAGGTACCTGGGGCAGATGCTTAAACTGTAAGTGGGGATGCGGGCACCGTTTAAATCCTGGTGCTCAGGAAATTTGCAGGAAATAAAAGGTTAAAATGGCAGGGCCCTGAGGCTTCTAACACAATAATTGAGACTCACTAGAAAGCAAAAGAAGCGATTGGTAAAATACAAGGATAGTCAAGTAATTCTCCTTCACACAAGTGAGCTTTGACATGAAGAGTCAGATTAGCTGAGAGGTTTCTTTTAGGCTCTTCGACTTATTCTGTTCTGATTTACTGAGTCAAAATACTGACTGATGTCATTAGGAGTCCTGAGCAGGGATCAAGTGGAGAATGTGTCTTTAAATAAGGATGGTATCTAAAGCGCTTTACTTGGAACACCCATTCCAAAAGCCAGTATTTATAATATTTAACCCAAGTCTTAGCAGCCTATCCCTAACTGCTGTAGAGGAAGGAAAGGAGGGGGAATCTCCCATGTTTAAATCCACCAGCCAGCTTAATCTAAGGTTTCAAAAGACCTGGTTTTGCAAGGGATTGCATCCTCAAAAGAGCAAAGTCAAACAAAGGACTGGTCTCCATATCGGTGGCCCTGAGTCTTTGCAAGTGACCCAATTACTGCTATTCGTTGCAGTATGTCTAGACAGAGTGGCAATGATTACATCCACCTTGCGACAGATACACAATCCGGCTTCTGAATCTTCTCTATACAGAAGTGAAAATCTAGGGCTATGCAATCCAGTCCCCGCTTTCTAACACTTCAGCAAGCAGCAACTATGGTCCTTCACTAGGGCCACAGTCAACTACAGCGCACAATTTGGAAACTATTCTTGATTTTTGGCACACTGTACTCCCTGAAGCAACCAGTATTAGAAAACCATACCAGGGATTCTTAGAAGTCTGCAGACTCAACCCAGAGGTAATGGAAATCTTTTTATATGTGAACGGAATACAGCAGGGTTTGAACACACCAGGCACTGTAGGAGGATTCCCATAAAGAGAACGGGAATTCAAGATTTGCCATGTGCCAAATTTCGATGAGTTTTCTCCCTCCCTGCTTTCTCCCCATCACCATCCAGGCCCTGAATAAGAGTAATCCCACTTCATGCCAAGGAGGGCTAGAAGCAGCTCTCTTTGGAGCATGTCTCAACTGGTCTCAGTATGAAAGGAGCATCTCACAAATACTGTCCAGGCACCTGATAAGATCTCTTGTAAACAGCAAGATGTGGTTACGAGCAACCCTCTCCTCACACTCTCTAGCACAGGGGTTCTCAACCTTTTTTTCCCCTGAGTCACCGTTCCCCCCCACCCCAACATGCTATAAAAACTCCACGGCCCATTTGTGCCACAATAACTGGTTTTCTGCATGTAGAAGCCGGGACCGGCATTAGGGGGTAGCAAGCAGGGCAATTGTCTGAGGCCCCCATGCCACAGGGGCCCCCCGCGAAGCTACTTTGCTCAGGCTTCGGCCTTGAGTGTTGGGGCTCAGGGCCCCAGGCTTCAGCCCCATGCGGTGGGGCTTCAGCTTACCGCCCTGGGCCCTAGCAAGTCTCACACTGGCCCTGCTTGGCAGACCCCCCTGAAACCTGCTCATGGCCCCCCAGAGGGCCCAGGACCCCTGGTTGAGAACCACTGCTCTAGCACACTGCTGAACTGGAACCCCAAGACCAACATTGACAGGCACTGGAAAAATCCATATCCAGAGCCAAACTTTCTGGCTTCGGCCTGTATCATAATGAATCTGAACAGTACGAATTTGGATCTCAATTCCATGACTTGGGCCCCTCTCTACTCCTCCCCATAAGTGTTTTGAACAGAAAGCCCCTGGGTAGGGTTATTGCGATCATACTCTCCTCTCTCCCGCCGCCCCCCCCCCCCAATCCTCTGGTATTTTGAAGATTTAAAAATATCTGACGTTCCTGTTCTTTGTTGACTATGTGTTGTGCTTATTTGGGAATTATGTCAAGCTATACAGTATGTGATCTGATTTCCAACGTATCCTGGAGTAGAACTCACATTACAAAATCAAATAAGAGTACGCACTGCATAGATCTAAGTCCATACAGGACTACAGGGGTTGACATTTTTCAGATCAGAAAGGTAGCACTAATGGATAAAGACTGTGCTGGTTTGTTCATTTTTCTATCTATTTTAGATTTTTGGATTGCAAAACGCAATCCATTTGGCTCAGCTTTATGTGACCTTACACCGTTTCAGTCACTGGTTAAGCCACACAAAGCTCCTGACCACCGTACTGTCTCCCTATTGGATCTACTTGTTATGTTGAGTTAGTGTAACCTAACTAGTAGTAATATGTAACCGGCACCATCAGGCCAGCAAAAAAACCCAAAGTACTTAGTCCAAGTGGTACATATTTCCCATGAGCATTGGAACAATAAATATTTAGTAGTTCCATCTGAAGATCTCAAAGCGTTTATACTTCTTTAGGGAACGCTCGTTCTCCCTATTTCACAGGGAGGGAAACCGAGGAACAGAGATTAAATGTCATAACCAAAGTCATGTAGGAAGATCCAGGAATAAAATCCAGATCACTTGACTCTCATGGTATGTCTATAATGCAGTCAGGAGGTGTGACGGTAGTACCCATAGATGTACCTGAGCTAGCTTTTCTCCCTGGAAGCATTGCTCGGGGGGGGGGAGGGGGGGAGAGAAGAGAGGCAGCACAGGCTAGCCACTGAAGTACTTACCAAGGGTCCCAGACCAGCTTTTACTTGGGTGCCTAACCCATGATTCCACTCACACGGCCACAGCGTCACTGCTATTTTTAGCGAGCTAGCTCAGGTCTGCTTACCTGTGCTGCAATGGCACCTCCCAGCTGTAGGCATCAGGACCGGCTCAAGGCACCAGCAAACCAAGCACGTGCGGGGCGGCACAATTCTAGAGGCAGCACTTGCGCTCTCGGAGGTTGTTTTTTTTGCGCTCGGGGCGGCAAAAAACCTACTAGGCATACCCTCAGCCCTGGGCCTTCACTTACATTTGCAACCTGTACCAGGTATTTCAAACCTTATCCTATTTTCCTTCCAATAGCACTTCAGTTTACAGCAGAGCAAACGCCCTCTTTCTCACAAGAGGTCTAAAATTCATAGTAGTCCAGGAAATCAAGAGCACCCCAACAAAAAAACCCCGATCAGCAACTTGTAGGTCAAAAGAAAGCGACAACCCTTATCTGTCAGCATCAGAAGAGCTCCAACACCTTTCAGATGGTAACTGATATAAAGCAGCATCTAAATAATTGACTGTAACTTCAGCTATTAAGCATGTAATATGATCATGCAGGCAAGGGACACCGATCCACGGCTGAACTCAATAAAGCGGCAATGAAGATTCCAGCTCAGTCTTCAACACACACACACGTCTAAGTGCCTCTCAAGTCAGAACATGAAACAGGGCAAAGAGAGGAGAAGAAATACAAGTGTTTCAATGCAACAGGGATTAAAATACAATTGTAGGGTTACAGGATTAGGGGCATTGATTTGGCTTCACAGAGTAAAAAACCCTTTTTTGTTTTAATATTACATGAAGAAAAAAAGATTCAAGCTATAGGAATGTTTAAAAAAAAATAATAATCAAAAGTGCCTCTGTGTCTGAGCACTGGTTCCCTTAACATCTGCTTTCCAGCTTCAGAGCACTGGAATTACTCCAGAGGGAAGCAAACTGGGGGAAAAAAAAGAAAGACAGGAAATGAGGATCAGCACAGGGCCAGGAATTTTGGGAAATTATATATTTAAGGTGGAGCTTAACATCTTTAAGGTAGACCCAATTAAAAATAAAATTCCAACAACTTGCTAAACTTTAATACACTTATTCTGTTCCCATATTATCCAATGGAACAGATGAAATGGCAACCAGATTCATATGGACTTCCCCCTCCCTAGCCTTCCCCTCCAAAATACAAAATAAGGAGCGGTTCAATTTAAATACCCAAACACTTGGACTGAGGTATTGCTGAATACTAGGGAGGCACTGTTCAAAGCAGCTCTACAAGTATTCTTAAAGGCCTTTAAAATGTTTTAAAATGAATGGATAATGTTGGTGAAGGCTTTCAGTTTAATAGTCCTGGACAATGAAGTCCTCTTTAGCCACAGAATGGGTACAGTATAGGGTACTGGCAGGGAAAGCTTCGCAATGCGGCTCCAATTAGTTTCTCTTGGAAAGGGTACTTCGGTCCTTGGCCTTTGATAGAAGCTACCAAACAAGACACTAGTTTGGCATTAACTGTGGTGGTATTTTGTGATGTGGCTACTAAGACCCACCAAATCATTTCAAATTCAGAAATGCTCTGAATCCAAATTGGATCTGCATAATTACGAGGAGACATAGATTACAAAATCTGGGTCCTACTGAGCATCCTCAATGAGTCAAGAACATATAAAAGCTTCCGGGATTGGGTTTCTGATCCAAAAGTGCAATTAAACCCACTGAAAGATGTTAGCTTGGGCCTAGAGACATTTCTGCTGTAAAAGTTTAAGTAGAGTAACAAGGGGGGAGGGATAGCTCAGTGGTTTGAGCATTGGCCTGCTAAACCCAGGGTTGTGAGTTCAATCCTTGAGGGGGCCACTTACGGATCTGGGGCAAAAAAATTGGTCCTGCTAGTGAAGGCAGGGGGCTGGACTTGATGACCCTTCGGGGTCCCTTCCAGCTCTAGGAGATAGGTATATCTCCATATATTATATTAAGGGATCTCCTCTTTTTGTCAGAGTTAAGTGTACCCACTTAACTTTACACAAAAAACAACACAAGAAAAATTTAAGCACAAAACAGATCCAGGTAGCTGATTGCAGCATTGTTATTTATAAAGATGAAAAGAAGCCTACAACAGTAATAAGGAAACATTTAACCAGGAGACTAGTTCTAGTTAACCAGACTAGTTCTGAAATAAATCAAAGATTTTTATAATAATGTTTCCCAACAAGATTGCATGCTTTGTTCTTCAGTCTTCAACTTTGGATTCAAGTCCTGTGAATGATTAATGGGGGGGCGGAGGTGAAGAAGTGACCTGGCCAAGCCTGGGCATTCCCTGCTCATAATGTCTAGAGCCCATTCACTGCATGACTTTAGTTATAAGCCACCTTGTTGGGAAGATTCAAAGATAGATACAAAACTAACATGTTTATCATGCATGAAGCACTAAATGTAGGTTCCAACTGTGCTTTCTCAATCATGAGTCATGTTTCTGCTGCCTTTAGTTGGAAACCAAGCAGAATCCAACTAGAAAAGCAAAACAACAAAAATCTATTCTAGATGCAAAAGGATGAGCAGGAAGGACATCTTATAGGGCTCATGAATTACAGAATTCTCCTTAACCACCTTTATACCTCTATTTTCTATTTAATCAATAGAAATGATCCCAAACACCACTCCCAGGATCTGAACACCCCAAACTTTACAGTAGCACCCAAAGACCCCAGTCATGATTGGGGCACTACAGTACTAGCTACTGTATAAACCTACATGGAGAGACCATTCTTGACAAGTATTGGTCCCAAAACATTACAGCTCTATACAAGATGTGCCTAGGCCAGGGGTCGGCAACCTTTCAGAAGTGGGGTGCCGAGTCTTCATTTATTCACTCTAATTTAAGGTTTCGCATGCCAGTAATACATTTTAACGTTTTTAGAAGGTCTCTTTCTATAAGTCTATAATTTATAACTAAACTATTGTTGTATGTAAAGTAAATAAGGTTTTTAAAATGTTTAAGAAGCTTCATTTAAAATTAAAATGCAGAGCCCCCCGGACCGGTGGCCAGGCCCCGGGCAGTGTGAGTGCCACTGAAAATCAGCACGCGTGCCGCCTTTGGCACTCGTGCCATAGGTTGCCTACCCCTGGCCTAGGCTATGGTTGTCTTGTACTCCTTTCAAGGGAGTTTGGCTGTCATAAGGGAAAAATGCTGTTTTTTTCAGAACCGCACATCTAATTTGCGTGCATGATATCTGTTTGTGGCATATAGTTTACAATTGCATATAATGACCAACTTGGAGAGGCAAATAGCTGAAAATCTGGCCCCGTGTGATATTACTGTTATTATTTGCAGTCTGATGAATGCATCAGTCTCAACGATGATTTATTCTGCAGCCAGCGGGCTGATCTCCCAAACCCCTAAAAAAAAAATTAAAAAAAAAAAAATGAACTGCCCCAAGCAACTTGATAGATTACAAACAGCAACCTTCCAGCATTTGGTGAATCTGGTTTTACTACTTTGCAGAGACACACAACTGACTCTCACAAAAAAGACTCAATAAGCTGCATGTCCATTAAAATGATCACTCGTATTAGATAAGTGCCACTTGCTGACTGGGATATGGGTTTTTAATTTGAAGGAAGGAAATCTAAAAGGTGAGAATTTTCTACCAAATTATTGCAGGTCTACAGACTTCACAGTCCATGTTCCATTCCTACAGTCAGTCAATACCAAATATTGTTTATTGGTCTTCTGTAACTTTCCCTTACATCTCTGCCTAGTATGCATTCTGGATAATAATGCAGGTTTTCTTCTTTAGACAGAGAACGATACAGGATGCGGATGTGAAGCGAATTATCAGAAGGCCCGAAGATCATAAATGCCGTAATAAATCTGCCTGCAGGAAGCTTTTTACCTTATGTACCACCATCCTTCCAGGTTCTTTTGGATGACCTCCACGGTGACCCCTTTTTCAAACCCAATCTCATCCTTCCCTTGGCCGGTGTACGGTTGGATTGTGACATATTTCTCTTCTGGTAGAGGGAGAAAAAAAGACAAACATCAGTTAGGGGTAAATGCAGTCCAGCTGTTTTTCTGTTCTGCTGCTTTTCAACTGGTTACGCAGCAGTTACATGGAGCCATTGCAAAGGTGGAGCCCTACTCAGCGGCCCACTGATTAGGCATGCTTACGGCACGACAGATCATTAGCTCCTTGACACGGCCCGGCTGCTGACAAATCACAATGTGCTTCCATGCCAGTAACTATGAGGTCTCAGAGAGGCCTCCCTCAAGTGAGTAAGACAGCAAGAGTAGGATGTCAAGCTTAGTTTGCATACAGTAACTTGATGGAATCAGCCTGGCTGCCAAAGCAGCCAAGCGTCACTGAGGGAGCTACAGCCAGTTGGCTCTTCCGAGCGTGCATATGGATGCATTGAGTATTGGTATTACAGAAACTCGAGCCCTGGATGCGGAGAGCAACCCGTACTCCTGCCCAACTCAGAGGGACTGACCTATCTGTTCTCCTCACACCTTTGGAAACAATGTGGCTCTACAGGGATAATCAGGAAATAGGCTTTTTTTTAAAAACACATCCAAGCACAGAGTAAAGTTTTTGTACTTTATTACATAGCACCTCCAAGTGCCTCACAAATGTTCGTTAAGCCTCACTCCTACAAGAAGTGGGTATGTGTCGTCAACAGAGAAGGGCCAGAGGCAAACCCTTGATCCCAAGCACCCACACACTTTTGGAAGTATGGCACAGGATTGGAACGTGGCATTCCCTGCCCATCTCCAATTATTGCCCCATTCTACACGTGGGAAAACTGAAGCACTAGACTGGAGCGGAGTGGCCCAAAGTCACACAGTGAGTGGCAGAGCCAAGAATAGAAACCAAAAAAAACCTTCATTCTCAGTCCCTTGCTCTACCCACCACATCATGCTGTCACCTTCAGGACACTGAATACACAGTATTTTCATCAGTCTCATATTCAGCATTTTTGTAAGTTCGTCTCAAAGCCAAATTTTTTTAACCTTTTTCCTATCGCCAGGGCCTCTTGCTGAACATTGGCAGGGATAGGAAATGGGGCCAAAGCATCATGCTGAACCCAGGATAACCGCATGTTTAGTAGCTACTCCTGTGAATGACTAAAGGGGAGAATAGCTAGGCTCTAAGGGTATGTCTACACAGCAACTAGACACCCACAGCTGGCCCATTGCCAGCTGACTCGGACTCATGGGGCTGTTTCACTGTTGTGTAGACTTCTGGGGGCAGGCTGAAGCCCAGGCTCTAGGACCCTGAGGGGTGGGATGGTCCCAGAGCTCAGACTCCAACCGAAGCCCAGAAGTCTACACAACAGTGAAACAGCCCAATGAGCCCGAGTCAGTTAGCACGGGCCAACCATGGGTGTCTAGGTGCTGTTCCACTCAGTCCTCCTAACCTGTTAAAATGGTGGCCACTACATCGGAGGGTTAGAAATGGGAAAATGAGTAGGGGTCTCTCTGAAGGAGAGAGGGCAAGAAACTAAGAGAATCCAGAGTTCCTGATCATTGCACAAATGGCAAATGAAAGGAGTGGGAAAAGGGTTGCAGCAGCTTAAGGCAAATGCTCTTTTGAGAGGGAGTCAAATAGAGACACCTCCATCTGTTTAGTTTTGTGACTCAATTATATTTTGTTGTGGAGTGAAGTAAGGAAAATGTAAGGGGGGAAAAAAATCTTTACTGAGACAAAGAAATACCTCAGAAAGAGAATAATGTTGGCAGAACATCTGATGGCTGCAGAGTCAGAGAAACTGCATCTTTAAAGACAACCGTCCTCGCCTGGGTCCTTCTGATTCCAATATATTGAACTCTCAAAACCTTCGCTTCAAGAAAAAAAAAAAAACTTCTGCTCCCAGGGAAGCTGCTTTAGTAATTTATTATGGTAACTCCTACTAAGTGACTCCTAAAGTATCATTCCTAAATAGCACAGTCAGTATATTGTACTTTCCCTGAACAATAACTGGGCTTTAGATTGAGCCTCACTGCTGCGGTTGCAGCTAATCAATCCATCCAAGAATCAAATCACGGGATGGAGAGAGTTTTCCCCAGATGGGTGTCTGGTCTGTGGAATGGCTTTGGTTACATAGGGAGACAAGTTTCAAAAAGCTATACTGCAGAATGAGTGGGTTAAACCAGCTCATTTTTGAGCTTGTAAGACCAGAGCATTAAGTGGAGATGCAGATGATTTCTAGGTGATTAGAACTTGCCTGGAATATATGGGGAAGGCAGGAGGCCAAGTGACTTCAAGCACCTGAACATCATCCCAGAAATATATTGCCCAGGGTATCTTTCTATCATTCTCCTAGAAAAGAATCAGCAAAAGAGCTAAACCATGTGTTTACTGGATATTATAATCATAGGGCTGACATCACCACTAGCCAGTCAAAGCTCCACTTTGTGTATCTCTCCCATGTCGTAAAGCCCCATTATACTAGAGACTACCAGACCATGCTCTTGCCACAAGAGTTAGGACAAAAACATCTCTGTTTATTTTATTCCCCAACATGTAAATAGCAGTCCCTGCTGTAGCTGGAGGCAATCTTTTTATTTAACTAGCGCTCCATTCTGGGTGTCCCTGCCTTGATTCCTCTTTGTGGTCAGAAGAGTCTGACTCTTTGGAAGTTCTACCCATTATCTTCTGCAGAAGACAAGGAGAAGTGGTCAGATGAGAGGTGTTCCTACCTGAGCACTTGCGGATATTCCAACTCCCTGATCCAAAGGAACTTGCTGATTGACTACTTTAAGCAGCAATGACCAAATATCACATCAGCCTTTCCAGTGCTGTCAAACCTAGCCATCCACATGGGAATGCAAACCGGGGATGATGGTACTTTGCCATCAGACCGTCATAGCCTTTTACAAACCTTAAATCTCCACGTCTCACCAGGTGAGGCATTTACAGGTAGGGAAACGGCGGCAGAAGAAGGGTAACAGTCCCAACAACACTACTAAAATACCCATGATTAAAAATGATTATAGCCTACCTGGGTTACAGCCATGGCTCCTCTTTGCCTAGGACTGTGACTACACGACTTTTCACCATTGCCCTCACAGATGCAATGACACTGGTGAGAGCTCTAGGACAGACAAGGCTTCAGGTGGCTCCCTGTAGTTTAACCACCACATTGTCTAACCCCCCTCTCAGCTTGGGGGTGATAATGCTGGGGGTGCCTTGTCTACACTCGGACTCGCACTGTTGCTACTGCCAGCGGAGCAGGGAAATCTTAGAGAAAAGTCTTAGTGTAGGCAAGGCCCACGTGTATAGAACAAGGTCCCATATTAGAAGCTTAGCCTACATGACTCCAGTATCAAAACATTCCCCTAACACAGCCATAAAACTCTCTTCCCTTCCTTTCAAGCAGGCAAAATGAAGCCCTGTTAGAGCACGAAGTGGCCATCACTGTGTTTATTTGTACTGTAGATCAGGCCTAACTGACTTGCCCAAGTTACTGCAGCAGAACTGAGAATAAAACCCAGGCCTACCAACTCCCCGCTCCTGTGCTCATAGCCATGCACCCTGCTTTCCCTTCCTAAAATTCAGTGAAAATAACCCTTGCTTGGACATCCCCCCACCACACACACAAAAATTGAAGCTTTCCAGTCCCAAAAAACCCTCTAGTGAACATTATCCCTCCACCTCCATTAGTCTTCTATTTTTATGCCCCTTTGAACTGAGTTCTGGCCTCTGGCCCATACCAGAAACTGAAGTCCTGAGAGGCCACAAGAAGGGCAGTCCGCATGGCGTCTCTGGGCCCAGCTTTTCAAGAGGTTTGGATGGTTCAGCGAAGACTCAGGTGCTCATCAGAGCTGAACATGTGCAATTTTGCTGATTACAAGTTCTACCACCCACATTTTCAGCCTCATTACTTTGGCTTAGGTCATCATTTGAAGAAAGATTCTTCAGAACACCCCCTCCCCCCCAAGTAAATGCTAAGGGGGAAAAAATTAACAAGGAAAGTGTTCGAAAAGGAAGAAAGAAGAAAAGTGCATGTTGCAAAGGAGTTCAAAATCCATTTAGAAATTAAGGTTCCTATGATGTATGTTTAGCAGATCTATTTTTAAGCCTACAGTTCAAAAACAGGAAGCCATCATTAAAGTTTCCCCTTGCAGAGTGCTTTCTCAGCAAGAATTACAATCATTTCCAAGGTTGCACACATTTGGTTTCTGTCAGTGGTGAAGGGGCAACCATAAACACACATACATGAGGTTTTTAACCTCAACTGCACTCTTGAAGTATGGGCTCACTTATAACCCGAAAGTCGTTCTGGTTTGTTTCTCCTAAGACTAACCCGAGGAGGAGGAAATGTATTAAAAAAAAAAAAATCAGTTGATTCACATGGACACATTATCATTTAGGAGACTGATCAGTGAGGCATCCAGTATTCCAAGCTACTGATCAAAATGCTTAAGCTATTGGGCATTTAATGATTGAGGCATTACGTTACTGGAAAGACAAACACGGATAATCCATTCTATAGAAGAACAAGCAGAAGCACCCTCTGTACCCCTTAGAATTCCACCACAGTTCTGGACTGTCATTTCATTCATTTGGAAACTACAGTTCTAGGCAACAGCATAAACCCTTAAGATAGCACACCACACACCGATCCTCTCACAAGTCTCTTGTGCTTAGATTTTCATCTCCAAGTTGTGGCAATCCCCAGACTCTCTGGTGCAGCGTTTCTCAAATGCGGCTACTATAGCCACATGCCATTGGGGGGTTTGCCTACAGAGAGCCTCCTGGGCAGAGTTGGGGGAGGGGGCAAAACAGCAGCACCTCCCTGCAGCACCCACTGGCTCCAGGAGAGGGCTTCACCCCCCATCTTTCACAGCAGGACTCCAGGGGTGGGCTTCAGCCCCCTCGCCCCCATCCCCCAACTCCAGCCATGGGGCTCCAGCTTTGGGCTTCAGCAGGGCTGGCCTTTCTACGGACAGTGGTCAAGAGGTAGGGAGCAGGGTGAGCGGGGAGGGACAAGGGGTACCAAAATACAATTGTACATTATTTTTATGATTGAGTCTGTAAAAAACCCTATATAAATAAACTACACTGTTATGTGTGCATATTTGTTTTCCCTAAAGTTAAATAGTTTAGGAAAATTTGTCAGAGCAGCCACACGCAGAGACCCCCTGCTCTAGTGCATCAAGATTTGATCACTATGGGCATGTCTACACTGCAATGTAAGCCCAGGGTTAGTAGAACTTGAGTTAGCAGATGTTCAGTATTGACGGCTAGAATGTTGTTGCCTCAGTAATGCTGTTCTGTGCTTCTTGGAGCTCCAAGGTTATCAGTATTAGCAGATAGTGCCGCATGTTAATTCAGCAGACCTTGATGCTATGCATAAAGAAAGACTACCTGCAAGGTTCGGTGACAAAAGTAACTCGTACAGTTTTATTGTCCTCAAGGCACAGTTGTAGTGCTCTGGCTCCGTGGTTACAGGTACACTAAACACATGAGTGCCCAGTAGCAAGGAGAGGCTCAGTCAGCAGCTGGAGTTTCTGCTGTCCCCCAGGCCACACAAAAGGATTGAGGCAGGGTACCACAACATTTATAGATGGAGACAAACTGGGAAACACAACTTACATACTACTGTACGTATTTCAAGACATCTGTTTGTTACACCTCCCCTGGTTCCTGATATCGCGGACAAATCATCTTTATTCATTGTTCGGTCAAACCATCTGATCTTGTACTGGATTGGGGTGTATCTGTACTAGCCTTCTGAAATGTATTTATGTAAACATCTAGTGTGTTATTTTGCCAAGGCCAGGTCGACTCTGGTTCACAGCCTTTGGTTTAGGCCTCAGGTCCTGCACCAGGCCCGCTCTCTCTACTGCACTCCCCTGCTTTTTGTCTTTTTATGGGGAGGATGTTTACCCATCGTCCCAGAAAAGCATAATGTATGAACTGAAAATGACTCAGGGGGCTAAATACTGTTTCTTGCCCATTTTGCTTTACCCATGCATACATTCATGCCCTCAGTGTCCAATGGTCTGAACACTGTTTTGCGCAATTTGTGGACAGTTTCCTTTTTCCAATTGTTTTTAAGTCTCCTATTGTGGGCCTGGGAATTTTAGCTCCAGGACTTTAGTTGAAAGGTGTAGGTTTAGAGTTGTTCTGAAATACTGGGATAGGTATTATTACAGGAGTAAAACAGGAATTTGGAATAGTGACATTCCACATAAAGCCTTCATATATAAATTTATGTAATTTATTAGTGCATGGTACTGTCCATTCATGTTAAAGGTTGCCATGATCTGGTAAGTTTTGCTGGGCAGGAGACAGGAGCTACCACCTTTTGTGTTCTATTGGATTGGCCTGAATTATTGTTGCCACACACTGGAGTTGTGATGTCAAAAACATTCCTGGAATAACAAGCTGTATGCAGTGCTTTTTAGGTTTGCATTGCTTTATGATAACCTACTCAATCTATATCAACTACTAGTGTATCTAAAAAACAACAATGGACAGTAACCAATTGACAGCAATATTTGATAAAGATTCAATATTGGTAATTTGACACTGAACAAAATTGTTTTTGAATAAGACGTGCCTTAATTAGGGTGCAGTGTCACTGACCCCAAATTATGACCGTTATTAACAGGAAATTTTTCTGTACAAATGGGAAGTTACATACAGCAGCGCTACTCTGAGTTGGTCAAACTTTAACACGGGGGGGATGAATGCAGGAAGCCTTCTCCTTTTATATACACATTACTCATCTCATCTGGACAGTCAAGTTTGGTGGCATGTCAAGTTTTCCCACACTGCACCACAAACAAAGGTCTAGAGTGGCCCATTTTGGGAGGGTGCTAGGAAGTCTGGGATATGGGTGGTTGGACTGAGGCCCACATAATGCAGCAGATGCTGGAGCCTGAGATTGGGACACAGAGTTCAACAATTCCTAATCTGGGGGTTACAAATGAGTGTAGATGCTCAAGCACCAGGTTAACAAACCAGAGTCTGCTGCAGTAGAGAGCTTGGAGCACTTGGGCAGGTGCAAGACTGAGGCCTGAACCAGAGGCTGTGAACGCCAGTACCATCTTCCCCCCTGGCTCCATGCCTTTTTCATGCTGTCCGGAACAGCCTCTCTCCTCCAGGGTGCCAAGCAACACGGCACTTTTCCCAATGCCTCCAGAACAAAAAATTTGCTCACCGCCTACCCTGCACTCATGCTTCGCCAAACATTAATTTAGTTCCCAGGACAACAAACTACCCGTTTCAATTTGAAGAATAATCTCTTCGTACTAACAAGATGTATGCCTGACACAGCCGTTGAGCCATGTTCCTCTTAAGGTGCATCCGTTCCTGTGTCTTCACTGGAAGCTCTTTGGGGCCAGAGCTGTGTGTCTAAAGTGCCATGTACAATTCCTCTCATGCCTGCAAGGTGGGCAACTCGCTTTCATGTTTACAGATCCACAAACTGAATCCGTGGCAGACCGAGAATTGGAACTCATGAGTTCCTGGCTCCAAGTTCTAAACTCCTACTGTATCTCCAGAGTTTTAAGAACCAAGTCAGGGAATAATATCCTTTACTGAACTGATGTCTCTCTATGCATACTGTGACCTGATCCTCACTTGAAATGCTGGAAACAGGAGAGGAGTTGGTTTGGGAATTCTCCAATTAAGATTTCAAAAGAAAAATGCAAAGGCTCAAATCCTGCATCTTCCAAACCACAGAAGAATTCTCTTTTAAAATAAATACTTTCCCCTCAGTCAGCACTCTCTCCCTGCCCCTGCCCCTCCTCTTTGTCAGACCTACTTCTGGAAAAAGTCTCTCCTTTCCAGAAGGCAACATTCATTCAAAACGGACTTTTGTGCTGATTATTTTTGATTTTTTTTTTTTGCCTAACTGCTCCACAATTATCAACAGTGCTGCTAATCTGGAGAACTGCCTCCCCTTACCACCTCTGCTTTTCCTTTTGGTGTCTATTTAACACAGAACGACTAAAAAAACCCAACACACAAAACTGGGGAAATAACGAGATTTCTTTTAAATTCTGAACTACTGCACATGCTATTTCCTCAATAGGCAAAGGGGCAATAAAACTTGGCAATTTTCCTTGGATCCCCAGTGAGAAAACAAGAAACTGAGGCCAAAATACTGAAATTGCACTGTGCAGATCTGACTCTTAGTGGCTCAAAGCATCCTTATGCAGTGGGCCAGAGAGGCTACATGAAAACCGGAAGGGATCAGCCAGGCTTTTTAAGGCGACTCAGGGATAGGTGAACATGCAAAGCATTTGTTTGGTTCTCAAAAGTACTTATTTACACATGTAGCGAGCTGGAGTGGCCTCCCCCTGAGCCAGAGGGGGAGGGACCACTCTGCGCCCAGGTGGGCAGAGGCAGGCCAGGCCCGGCCCTCATGCCTGAACTTGAGGGGGGGGGGGCAGGAAGTATAGAGGCAGGACCTCCTGCTCAGTTGGGAGGGACCCAGGGAAGGAGACATGCCTCTTGCCTGCTGCAGGTCCTGCGCCTGAACTGGGTAGCACCCTGCCCCCAGAGGGCAGAGAGGAGCTGCTGAAATGGCCGGCGGCCGAATACCCAGAGGAGACAGAGGGCTCTTGGACACCGGAGCAACTTCCCAGATTGTGGTAGGAAGTAGCCCAGGGAAACCAGACTTTAGTTTGCTTTTGCTGTTCGTGCTCAGATCAGTGTGTTGTGGCTGGATCCTTGCTGATTCACTAGCGGAGCCCTCTGCCATTGTAAAGCCCTGGGCTGGGACCGGGTGGAGTAGGGTGTACCTGGGTCTCTCTACCCCCTGCAGCTCCCCACCCCTGGGGGCGGGGGACACCTACCTACCTTAGGCCAAGAGGCCTGTGTGTCTGCCATCTGCCTGAGCCAGGAGGCCAGGCGAAAGACTGCATATTGCTCCTAGACCGCAGTCTTTGATTCACTAACTCCCACTGGCGACTGGGCAGACTCCCCAGTGACCCAATGAGGCAGAGTGGCCTCCCTCCAAGCCAGAGGAGGAGGGACAACTGCTAACACACCACAAGTCAATACTTTAAAATTGCAGAACACCGTACAAAACATTAGCAAATCAATCCTCACAACCTGCCTGAGGCAGGGAGGGCCTGTAACAACAATCTACGGCCACCCAGGGCCGGCGCTCCCATTAGGCAACCTAGGCGGTCGCCATGGGCGCTGCTATTTTGGGGGCGCCTGCGCCCCCGCCGCCCGTAGAAATTTGGAGGCAGGACCTTCCGCCGCCGCTGTTGGGGGCGGGATTTCGGGAGTGGGACCTTCCGCCGCCTAGGGCGCCAGCAAAGCCGGCGCCGCTACTGCGGCCACCTGGAGGTTTCGCAGTGAGTCGGTATGGTACACACTCCTACTAGATGAATAATGGGAGAACCTCTTCACTTCTCAACACAGGGCCTATGTTACACAGTGGAGTAGTCCCGATTCCATGTGGGAAGGGAAAGTGGTGCAAATGCACACTAGCCTGTTCCTTAAAGTATGATCCCCCTTTAACAGGCCTAGAAAAAGAGTGGCTTACGGACTTCCCCAAAACCACAGCCAGAGTCAGTGAGACCCAGGATTAAAGTCACAAGAAGTCCAAGCTCTGAACTCATTTCAACAGACCACATTGCCTCTTTTCCTCAGTTTCTTGCTTTTTCACGAGACCCCTAAATTCCTTCCTTCTCCAAAATTTAAACTCCTTTACTGAACAGCTTGACTAGCACAGCTACTCTCGAACCATGGCCTATAGGATTAAGCTCTAAGAACAAAGCAGACTAGGGTTCGGAAGGGACATGTGTTGGAGAAGATCTCTGCCATACACAAGTGGTTCTCAAACATCTTTGATTTGCTTAATTAAAAAAACCCAGAATTTAAAACCATGTGTGCCTGTACACACACCATGGGAGCACAATACAGAGTGGTTTGAGCATTGGCCTGCTAAACCCAGGGTTGTGAGTTCAATCCTTGAGGGGGCCACTTAGGGATCTGGGGCAAAATTGGTCCTGCTAGTGAAGGCAGGGGGCTGGACTCGATGACCCTTCGGGGTCCCTTCCAGCTCTATGAGATAGGTATATCTCCATATATTATTATTATTATTATTAAAGTAAACAGGAAACAGTCAGAGCAATTTTGCATTCACAAATCAGGTTCATTCTGGGGAAGGTTAGCCACATACGGTGATCACCACTAGTGTGGAGTAGTTCTGTTACAAAAAAACCAACCACCATTCAACCAAGTTAGATTTGGGATTAAATTGTGGTTCACTGAAAATTCTGTGCACAAAGCTGATAAGGGAACAACTAGCCCACTGTCAAAAGTGAGATGTGTAAGAACTGCGGTAGACTGATTTTCACAGTTAACATACACTGAACTGCCACTGCAGAAACTGCTTCTCGTGAAGTCACCCTGTAAGCAGTTGCTAATCTGTAGCCTACATAAACAAGTATTCTACTCTGACCTCAGGAAGTGTGCCCCCTCTTGTAGGAGGCAGGATGAACATGCATCATTTGCAAACAGATCGTCCTTTTAAATCAGACACCGTGGAAGACTATGACCGACATTTTTCTCCTCACATCCCCCTATTTTTGATATTGCACCTTCTCTAGTTTTGAAGTGTAACTCTCACAATGTAAAGTATAAGATCTGCAGCTGTGCAAAGAGCATTACCTACCAGATTGCATTAAGCCTGGGCACATCATACACAGTATTTCCACCAACTGTTTTACAAAGAAAGGTCCAGCAACAAATGCTGGTGTTCTCTGCAAGAGCAGATTACAGCTGTCATCTTTGCAGATGTCTTGGGCTTAGTGAAACGGGTGCTACAAGATATTTTAAAGTCATTTACTGTCTTTGATCTTTATTCATGGATCCAGAAACTTCATTAGCAGTCCTCTGTGATATTACACTTCCTCAACTTGATTCAAAATAGGCATAAGAAACTGGTCATATATTTACCTCGGGGCATTTCCCTTACTACTGGAGGGTCCTTTGCAAGAAAGCTAGATCCTTCTTTAAGAGTTCATCTCTTCCTGCTATTGCTATCTACTGAAACATAATTGCTTATCACCACAGCATCTGAAAATCATACAAATTATTTGTATCGTCGTGGCAGCCACAGCATGCCAGGTACTGGCCACACATACCTGCTCTGAATGGCAGAGGCTCCATCTCTTGAACTAAAGGAGAATCATTTAGCTCTTTGCAATAGCGGGCTTATGACACAAGGCTAAGTAATTCTGACCCCATACAGCAGAGGCCAGTAGAACACATACAAACTACCCAGTGAATTATGATTGTAGGGAACAATCCTGAACTGTTTGGAAGCAAGTTTATACTAGAATTAACTAAAAAATGCTACATTTTCCTTAACTTGTGGCAAAGAGGTACCAAGTAAAATATATAAAATGTAACTGTCTGCAAATCAGACCTTTATGAGGCCCTATAAAAGCAACAGGTGGAGAGAACGGATGTGAACTGCTGACTTTCTCCTTCAGCTGTTTGATCTGAAACTACATTAGCTAGGTCAACAGTACCAGCAGAGCTTGCTACAATCCTCAGACCCCCACCCAGAAGAGGGCAGAACCCATTACAACGCCTTCTTCAAAATATTTTTGCCTTCTGAGTCTAAACAATAATGGCCAAGGTTTAAAAAAAAAAAAAGTGATTTTTGGGTGGACAATGTGTGACCCCCTTCAATGGGGCCTCATTTTCAGGAAGTGCTAAGCACCCACCATCTGAAAGTCAACCCCCTTTTCAGGTGTCTCAAGTTAGACACTCAGAAGCTGGAGCATCCAAAAGTCACTAGTCACTTTTGAAAAAAAAACTCTTGGCCTTTAGAGACAGTCTCCAAATTCAAATCCAGATTCTAGTTTCTAAATTATTACTATATTATAGGTTGGGCTGGTAGAACGGCCTATTTAAGTTTGCCCAACACTTCCCCTTACAGCACCCAGTTTTCAGTTGCTTATTACTTTGCCAAATCATTTCGGCTGAAATTTTCCACACCAGTGGGGTCTCAGCGGATTTCTTTTTTAAAATATATCAGCTAACACAGTCCAGCTGTTTCCCAGAACAAGGCTAGAGAAAAAACACATTGTTTTGCGTATGTTAATAAATTCTGGTGACCTTTTCTTTGAATAGAGCTAGCTCCTCAATGCTTTGGTGCAGGGACAGGGAATTTGAAGGGGGTGTGGCTTGTGTGTCAGGTATATGGCTTTATCTGTCCCTGTGAAAATCCACCCAGGTTTTGCCAAGTTAAAAGCCTTTGAAAAATTGCTGTTTGCACATGCTCAGCAGAGACAATTTTCAAGCTAAATTCCCGGGAAACTAGGTGAACTGAGCATGCGCCAGCCCTGGGCTGAGCTAGATTTTCCCTGCAATTGCAGCACTAGCCTGCTGCAGGCTGTGCTGGGGGCACCTCAGCTCAGAGCGGAGAGACTGTCTCTCCTGGGTTCTCAATGGGGAAACCGCCTGATTCAAATGCAGAGGGAACAAGCGCTAGACATGGGGAAGGAGGCAGGGGGAGTAGATTAGGACAAGAAGCTGGAGAGACCGGGACCGGAGGCTAGCAGGGAGGGGAAGAGGGAAACCAGGAGTTGGGGGAGACTGGGATTGAGAGTTGGGGAATGGGGGCTAAGGGGGGAAAATGAGGAAGAGACTGATCAGGCTAGGAGCAGAGGACTGGCTAGACCAGGACAAGGAGCAAGGGGAAAGGGAAGGAGATTGGGGATGGAAACCAGTAAGGGACAGGGAAAGGCTGGACAAAGACTAGGATTTGAAAGCTGACATTAGCTAGGGAAGGGGCCTATGACTGGGATGAGGAGCCTTGAGTGGCAAAGAGACAGGACAGGGACAGGTTGGAGGGGATGGGGAAGAGAGGGTCAAGCCTGGTGGGAACGGGCCCCCTTGTGCGTATGCATTATGTGATCATATAAATTAAAGACTATCATAATGCATACGTACAAGGGGGCCAAATTAAGATTGCACAAGTACATTAATTTCAGCATTTCCTAATTCTTCGTGCTTGATTTTGCAAACTTAATATTCTTTTAATGTCATTTTTTGCGTGCAATATAATACATAGGACAAGAAATGTATCTTTGTTCAGTTTGAAAACTGTTGTTATTCATGGGAATTCAAGTTTCTTGGTCAGAGAGAGAGAGAGAGTCTAGAATTATCTAACAACGGCTATATACATTCAAACTGAAAAAAACCCTCCCATTCTCTGCAGCACAGAAATAAGTGTTTTGGTTTCGGCATCTTCATGTCTAGTATGTGCACTTATATTCTTCAGAGGCTTTTCATTGGCTCAGGGACCCCTTTGTTGGACAAGGAACAAGATCTGGTCTTCTCATGGTATTTTTGGCTCCTGGATGGTGGAGCTATGATGAAAAGAACATTTTTGCTTTTGGGAACCACTGAGGGGGCCACAATAATACAACAATCTGTAACCAACCACACAGATTCGGTGACAACTGGGGTTTCCTTCCCCATATACAGAAACATCCAAGTTGCAGTGGAATCTAAATTCACAAGCTTTGCTTTCCCTTTCCTCACCCACTAGCACCTTTAAGAGCATTCATTTATTTTTAAATAAGATAGGGTTTACTTGTGCATAGATCTGGCTCCATTCCCTTGCAAAGGTCTCCTCTAAGCAAAGAGCAATAATAGAGGAAAGTCACTTTCATTCCTTCCATCCCCCAAATGCATTGGGTTGACACCAAGAACCTGCTGAGTCAGGACTATCCCACAGAGAGGTAAATTTTTTAATCCACAATTCTGGTTACTTCATCAGCGTCTCGCGGTTCAAGTTCTTTGGAAAAATCCAATCATAATGTCAATGTTAGCATTAGGTTTAAAAAAAAAATAATCTTCAGATCGTGTGAAGGCCAGTAAATATCATTCCAATCTCTATCTAAACCTTTCCCTAAAAGGGAAGACTGAATCCTTGAGACCAAGTTCTCTTCTCCAATTTTTTTTTTGGGGTGGGGGGGGAACCTCTACAGAAATGGGTGTTTATGACTGAAACCACAAGGAGAAAAACCACCAAAAGGAAGACAGTCTTTGTGGCATTACTGGCCTGACTGGAAACATCAAAAATCTTGCCAGAAAGCTATACATTCTTTAGAGGTCTCAATTTTCTGGATGAGGTTTGAAGACGCATCCCGGTGTTCATCCAAACCCAATCGCTGATGCTTTTGCAGTTCACACATCCCTGTGTTTCCGGGTATTTTCTCCATTTTTCTGATAAGGAACTGTAAAAGTATCACTTGTTTATTTGTTTAAACTTAGAAAAGAGAGTAGAGATGTGCCTGAAGCAAACACCAGATCGGACTGCTCCCAAATTGGGTGGGGAGTCAGACTCCAGGGCCAAGTTTTGCTGTTGGCTCATCTCTGAGTGGGTTGAACCAAACTTTGACTCCAAATACCCTCAAAATCAATACTTTGTGATGTCTGAAATGCACATCTGAATTTTGCAGCTCAGGCCTAAGTCTATCACCAAGTAAACAAGATTGGGTCAACCAATGACATGCCAATCATTCCCTTTTGGCATGCTACATGGCAGGAGAAGAGGAGCAGCAGCAGAAGCTCAGCTTTTGTGCTTTTAAGGGGACTATGCCACAGGAAGCTATTCACCTCGACTCTGCTGCCTGTTGACTATCCCGCCCAGCGTCCATCGCCGGTCCAGGCGTCTCAGGTGAGCCTTGCGTCGCTTAGAAACTAGTTTGGAACATGGATGGAAACATAAAAAAAGAAAAGAAAAATGATGGAGGGGTGGGGAATAAAAACAACATAATTATGAGAACTGGTCTGGTTAGCAAGAACTGATTAGGTGGAATGCAAAACTCTTGGGTTTTAGTTTATACAATACAGGAAACAAGTTAACTTCTGAGCCCCAGGAACATACAGCAACAGAACTGTCATTGCATTTACTAGTAGTCTCGGCTATTGGCTTTTAACACAAAATTAGAATTTTAGTTTTTACACCCTGGATTAGATAACGTGTCTCTAGGACTTTGAAACGTTGAAGAGGTATTATTGCTGTTTCCTCTACTCAGATGCAAGATCTTCGGGGCCTATGCTGTCTTACTATGTATAAAGTCTGGTACAATGGGGCCTGGATCTTGTCCGGGGCTGTGATACTAGTACTAAATGCAATACTGTATATATTTTCTGTAGAAAGCTATTACCGTATATACTCGATCATAAGCCGGTTCATTTATAAGCCGACCCTCCCCCCAAGATGGATAAGTAAAAATGGAAAATCTTTATAACCCGTTCATAAGTCGACCCTATAATTCAGGGGTCAGCAAACTTTGTCTCCCGGGCCATCAGGATAAGCTGCTGGTGGGCCGAGATGGTTTGTTTACCTCGAGCGTCCGCAGGCACGGAGGTAAACCTAAGTAAACAAAGTGTCCCGGCGCGCCAGCTGCTTACCCTGATGGGCCGGGACAGCAACTGGTAGGGAATTTTTTTGGGGGGGGGGGGGAGGGAAAGAAGAAGCTTGGAGTCAGGGGAGTAACCCCTGTGACCACCCCCCACCCGGGACCCCCCCACTCTCCCCATCCCATCCCTTCCCACCTTATCTGGGGAGGGCCGGAAGGATGTCTCTGACCTGGTTGGAGCTGCTCTGGCACGCTGGGCAGCATAGCCGCAGCCTGCTCCGGTGGGCCAGACCGGGCGTCGCGGCCGCATGTTCCAGTGGGCTGGGCCGGGCGGCACGGCCGCAGTGTGCTGCAGTGGGCCAGGCGGCCTGGCCCCAGCCTGCTATGTGGGGGCTGGGCTGAGCGGCACAGCTGCA
This sequence comes from Platysternon megacephalum, assembly GCA_003942145.1. Lineage (NCBI taxonomy): Eukaryota > Metazoa > Chordata > Testudines > Platysternidae > Platysternon > Platysternon megacephalum. Next base: position 4,176,556 of record QXTE01000090.1, read on the forward strand.
GCCTGCCAGCCCTGGAGCTGCAGCTGCTTCGGAGGCCGGGGTGAGAGCAGCGTGGCCAGAAAATGAAGAGACTCTGGCCCTGCCTCTTCCCTTCTGGCCCTGCTGCCTCTCCTTGCTCCCTCTGTTGGGGGAGGGGCTGTGTCCCACCTCTCCCTCTCTATACCCGTTCATAAGCCAACCCCATCTCTGGTGCTTCCCTTTTTTACTAAAAAAATTCGGCTTATGAACGAGTATATACGGTAAGTCATACTATGCTCTTCATCGTAGTACCTGAGCACTAACATGCTATCACTAGTGTATGATTTTTTATTTATTTATTTTTTTGAGAAAATGCGTTTTCTACTACAACTGAGTTTTTAAACATACTTTGTCCAGGCAAAATATGTTTAAAAAATAAATAAATAAATAAAAAAATCAGGAAGCTTTCCTAAATATTGACTAGAAACAGATAGTTAAAATTAAACTGAAATGGAAATAATCTGAACATTCCCATATTTTGGAGAAGTTCAGCTCCCGATCCACACTCCTTGGGTCAGGCCCATCAATTTATTTTTAGAGCCTCAGTTTTCTACCATTAAAATAATAATCTTTAACTCTCAAATTTCAAGGGTTCAAGAAGTGAACATGACAGAGTTAAGAATTAGTTTCACACTCAGTAACAATAGTTTATGCTTTAAAATTATAACAAAGAAAAAAAAGACACTTGTGAAAATGGTATTGTTAAAATAGCTGTGCACAGAGGACACTTCTTGATTGAAATGCCAGAAAACACAGTTTACCAGGTCACATACATGGGACAGTCCTTTAGTTCACTCTCTTGCTCATGTATTGTGATTTTGATATAGTAACCACTGAACTGGGAAGGCAAGACAAAGGCATACCCTTTGTCTTTCACATAAAGGCTTCCATACTAGTTTGGGCATTATAAAAGGCATTCATTGCTGCTATAAAGAAGGTATGTGAGGTATATTCTATATTCCTTCTTCCAAACATTAAGCTTCAAAACAGCTAATTAAAGTGCAAAATACAACAGTATGGATTTACTGATGTTGGGTCCAATTTTTAAAAGGTGCCTTAAATGACTTAGGAGCCTCAATGACAGTGAATTTCAATGGGACTTCTGAATTATTGATATTTTTACCTAGTATCCAGTAATGCCTATGTTCAGTCAGTCTGGGGACATCCTGTATCAGTAACCAAAACTGAGAGCATGGTTCTCCATGACCATGCTGTAGAGTGGATCAAAATGGGGAGAATGACAGAAAACAGAAGAGAAGAGTGATTTGCTCATGGAAAGCACAGAGATATTAAAAAGGAATAAATAATTAGTAACCTAAGTTTTCAAACAAGCATCTTCATGCCTTCTCCCATGCTGCCCCTCACACTTGGGAGGAACTCCTTGTAAGCTACTGCAAAGATACCTCATGATCTTGCTTAAAACTTTCCTTTTCCATGATACCAAAAAAAAATTAACAGTGAGGCTGCTGGTCTGATGAGTACACAGCCTGTCATGCTGACCAATATGGTCTCGTTGTTTCCTGTACTCTGCCTTCTGTCTGTATCCATCTGTTGTCTCTTGTCTTAAATTATAAGCTTGAGACAGAGACCATCTTTTTGTTCTGTGTCTGCACAGTGCCTAGCAGAATATACACCACTAGAGTTCCTAGTTGCTACGGTAATACAATGATAACTACTAATAATCAATATTATCACCCTGAACTGAACTATCCAGAGAGAGGGTGCGCTTATACCACTCCTGTTGGCTTCAGTGGGAGTTTGAGTGCTCAGGGAAGAAGTGGCAGGAAATACAGGCCATTGCATATTCTTGGAATCCTTAGTTCTGGGTCTTTGGCTCCTCTGAGTAATCAGAGGTTTTTCCCACCCCTGTCAGAAGCCAAGTTACTTTCAGCTGGAATCAAAGAGTGTTCTAAACCAGAGGGTTTTACGTGAGAAGGAAGGGAGGGACTCAACGGTTGAATAGGAGAAGGAACTTTTTTTTTTTTTTTTTTGAAGTGTGAGTTGCAGTTTATAGGCCACAAAGTTTTGGCCAAAAAAAACGTATGTTACAGGAAAAGGCTTACTTTAACTCTCTTGGGCTTCTGAACAGGGGATTTACAACTCAGGTCCTAGACAGGAGACTAGCGGTCTTCACACCTTGCTCTTAATGTCATTTTCCCCCACCAGTTTAATTTGGTAAAATTCTCCAATCTACATTTCATTGCATAAGACTTTTATTTTGCTGTAATCATGCTAAAGGATGGAATACTGGAGTACTGCAGGAGGTAAAGTGGTGGTTGGATTATAGTCAAGATAGATCAGAATTAAAAACTAAACAAAGAGTAAACAGAGAGTAGGGCAGTGTTAGAAAGCATTAATCAGAAAGAGAAACACGAGGACGAGATAACTTAAAGGTTTGGGGGAAAGAACACACTCAAGTTACAGATTTCATTTATCCAGATACAGACCGAGGGATTTGCTCAGACACTCTACCAGAGAAAGGAATAAATCAAACAAGAGCTCTGCGGACATGCAAGTGAACACAAGAAACTCCCTACTGTTCTATCTAATCCAGCATGCCTGTCAGCAACAGTGGTCCATAGCAGATGCTACATGGAAAGGTATAAAAATCTTTCCACATAACGGAGATATAATCCTGTCCCTTAATGACAATCTTTTTATATCCTGGACCTTGAAGACCCGTAGTAGAAGTGGGCTCAAACCAAAAATACTAGCTCTGAACAGCCCTGAGCTCTGATGAAGTTTGGTTCCAGTGCTGAATTTTGTTTGCTATAGCTAAGGTAACTGCTGATGTTACTCATCAATATAAGCATCTAATCATTTAAGAAACGTCTTCCTAAAATATTTGTTTCAATAATATCCTGTGGCTGTAAGTTCCACAGGTTTATCGTCTGTTACATAAACGGACTTAACTTTGATCTCTATTTAAATGTTTTTCTTACATTTCAGGAGAGAAAGACAAAGCGCTGAGAATCAAACTCATTTGCTCTAACTCCAGTTTTAACACTGGCTCTCTCCTGGCTTAGGCTACGTCTACACTACCTGCCCGGATCGGCGGGTAGAAATCGATGTAGCGGGGATCGATGTATCGCGTCTCGTCTGGACGCGATACATCGATCCCCGAACGCGCTCACATCGACTCCGTAACTCCAGCAGGGCGAGCCGCGGACGTCGATCCCGCGCTGCGAGGACGCGAGGTAAGTGCCGGGTAATTCGAAATAGGATACTTCGACTTCAGCTACGCTATTCTCGTAGCTGAAGTCGCGTATCTTATTTCGATCCCTGCCCCTAGTGTGGACCAGCCCTTAGACAAGCCCCTTAGCCTTTCTATATTTCTGCTCTCTAATCTTAACAGGGATAATAGACTCACCTGCTTCACAGGACTATCCTGTGAATTCGAGAGAGTGAAATAAAGCAAGCTGAAAATAGTAAATGCTATATAAAAATGCAAGTATCATTACTAGAAATGTTTCATTCAGTGTCTCGCTGTTAGAAACAAGACTCACTACACCCGGTCAGACCAAAGGTACATCTACTTGACTATCCTGTCTCCAACAGTAGCTATAGTATCAAATGATTCAGAGAAAGCTACAAGACAGTTTTCAGCAGACTATTATGAAATAAGTTGCCTACAGGAAGAGTTTCTTCCTAACCAATCATTTGGTGATTGGTCCTGAAGCATAAGGGTTTATATCCTCTAATTTTTTTTTACCCTATATAAATGAGAACATTCAGTCACATTAGATCCATTTAAATAACCAATCCTTTTTGAATCCTACTAAAAACTCTTGACCTCTGACATCTTGTGGCAGTAAATTCCACAGATTAACTAAGGATTAAAATTTTTACTTTATCATCCCTAAACGTGTTGCCTCTCAATTTAATTGGCGGTCCCCTTTTTTGTGTATTATGAAAAAGGGTAAATGGAAGAGACTGCTTTATCTCCTCTACCATTCCTTACTTCATAAACCCCAGCATATGCCCCCTTATTTGTCTCTTAACTAAAGCATATGAAACTTTTTACTCTCCCCTATGCTTCTAATAATCATCATGCAGCCATTCTATTATGAGGCAAGGTAAAGAATGGCCTCGATACATAAGAAATAGGAGGAAAATGAAGAACAGAAGTAGTCTTTGATTATGTGGTTATGACATAAAAGGAAAGAATTATTAAAAATGTAGAGAAAAGGAGAGCGGGGGCACATCAAAGCAACAGCAGAGATAACATAATATTATTTGTCATGGGAATTGAAGTGAGACCAAAAAGGCAAAGAAGAACGTCTCGAATTTCAGCAGATCCAATTCTGGAAGAAGGCAGAGAGTGTGCTGAGCATAATTGATGAGAGCAATACAAAGAAGTGAGGGCAGAAAGGGGAAATCTAGGAACCGTTCAAAGAAAGTTCTGTGCCTCAGGGTTACATGTGCCATCTGGCAACAACTCTGTGAAAAGTAATTTAAACAGGGTAATATGGATGAACAAGGACATGTAGAAATTAATCAAGGGTATGAAAGGCTTAAGCAACTACGAGGTCTGAAACATCTAATGTGTCCTAGGAGACAAGGAAACAGGGATATTTCAGAAGAGACAGACATGAAATGTGTGAACACAATTTCAGTGAAAGCAGCTAGCTCTTGTTTTTTAAAACATTGTGCTGTTTCTGCTGAAGAGAACACATCACACCAGTCTGGTTCATTGACTACCTGTCCACTTTTACACCCAATTCAAGGTCGTAGCCTCTGTCTACAAACCCTTAATGGCCTGGGATATGGCTTGCTTAGACCAAGGAAAGTTGTTATAGGGCCAGGGAAGATTGGGATAAACCAGAGTTGTCACCCTTGGGGCACAGTATAAGAATCAATTGTGTGTGTGTGTGTTTGTTCCTAATAGATTGGCAGTCACCCCAAAGCATGTTCAGATAGGAGATACATAGACAGGAATGAGAGCTACGCTTCCGTTTCATTTGTACGTGGACATTTACATAAAGAGCACCCAGGTACTACAGTGATGGATTCTTTGAATTGAGTAAATCATAATAAAACAGTGTCCTTTGTACACAGTTACTGCATGAATATTCCATTAAAAGGTGGTTACGTTTTCATAATGGAGTAGGAGGACACAGGTGTAATTATACTATCCCATTTTAGAGCTTGATTCAAGTATTCCTAGCCAAAATGATGCAGCTAGAATACATGTAAGCCTACTTCTTACCATGACAAGTGACTCTTGGGCTTTAGTGGAGGGAGACAGTTCTAAAACACGATTTACCCTTCCACCCACAGCCACAAGGAAATCTAATTCTAATGGTAATTTCAAAAAATATAACAGACGTGCTGAACTTCTGTAGAGAGAGAAAAAGTTATCAAAGGTGAGGAGCAGAATTCACTCTCTTCCTCCTGTTGAGCATCTCTAATAAATATTAGAATTATCTTCAGGAGACTCTTCTCCTCAGACAGACACTCACTGTTCTTGATAGAAACTCTTCCCTGTGCAAATTTTCTCCCACAATGGCAGAACGTGGATAGCCAAGATATGCAAGGACACAGGCTGCTCAGACTGAAGGCCTTGAGTGTCATTTGCTACCATTAACAAATGGTACTCTTTGCTTTTGAATCTCCTGGTGCACTCAGCTAGCCCAATAGGAAGAAATTCAGGCCTGGTACTCAAGTCTGATCTCTTCCATGGCAGTGAATTTGCAGTTACTAGATAGCAAAAGTGACCAGTGAACTGGCTTAAGAATCACACTCATGCAGTCGTTCGTCTTTGGTAACTTGTTTTCAAAAGAGGTCTGATTTCTGAAATCAAGAGGACTAATTGAAAGATTCCCCTAGATACCAAAGAATTCATACCTTCCCCAGCTTTGGATGTGTTAATTTCTGAATCATCTCTAGTGCCATTTTGGGATTCCAGGTATGTGGCAGGGACCCAGCCCTGTTCCTCTGCTGTGCTCACAAACCACCAACCTGCAAGAGAGAAAGAGAAGTCATCAGCATTGGAAGGAATAGCCCCCTAAACAACTCTGATGCTCAGCAGGATCCCAGCAAACCAAAAACAGTTACAGCTCTGCAAGTCAATGATCTGGTGCGGAATGCGGGTGCCCTGCAGCAGTTTAGAAGCAGACATCAATAGCACTATTTAGCATTTCTACTGTACTATCAGAAGATTGCACAGAGCTTTCCAGAGGTGCCTATTATTGCCCCCATGCAATGGCCACATGGGGAGTCAGTAGCAGAGCTCAGATCATAATTTAGTTCTGCCCCCACCACAGTCCCTGTTCCAATAACTAGAATCCCATTAGCAGATTCTTTGATCCAACCACTTAAAACAAGTCTTAGTGACACAGCTCTAGTCAACACATTTTAAAGAGAAAACAGCAGGGGCCACACAAACCCTAGCACCAGAAGGCAAAAAACCCCAACAACCTCCAAACAATAAAAATGAAGAAGAGGAGCTCGGTGTAGCTTGAAAGCAGGTCTTTCAGCAACAGAAATCTGTTCAATGAAAGATGTTACCTCACCCCCATCCGGTCTCTAACAAAAATCAAAGGCAGTAGTTTCTTAATCCTTGCACCAAGGCTTCTGTAAAGTCACTTCAAAAGGGGATACAAAATATTAATAACTTAATGTGTCTAGAGCACCTCTCCCCTTAGGATATCAAAACAGTAATTGAATTCTACACCCTGGAGGTATTGTCGAGTAGTTTATGCCATGGAGATGGGGAAAATGGAAGAATAGAGAGGTTAAATATATTTATAACAGTTATGCAATGATTCAGTAGTGATTCCAGTCTGTAAAGCCTCAATTCCAGCCTCCTTCCAACCCCTTTAAGACCCACTTCTACCATGCCGCCAACAGAAAATTGCCAGCTAATAATGGCTAGTTAGAGCGTCACTGGGGATTGGAGACATCCATTTATTTATACCATAATAAACACACAAATATGCATGTCTCTGAACCACACACAGATTAACTGGGTCACTGTCACCATTAGTCTTGTCCTCCCTCCTCTATTGCCTCTTGTTTTCTTACATCTGCTGCGTATTTGATTGGACTGTAAGATCTTTTGGGCGGTGACTATTTTCATAAATTTTTTTACAGTGCCTAGTGAAGTGGGGCCTCTGGGTGCTACCCTAAACACAAACTTCTCATGCCCTACTGTAGTCACTAGACAATGCTGCCACCTAAACAAACTGTGATATTCATAAGAAAGGGGACTAAATAGACACCATTCTATAGCAGTTTGTGGTATTAGAACAGCTGTTCGTGCAAAGTATTTCTGATATCCTAGTTCTAGTGTCTCCAGAGAGGTATGAAGGAAAAAAACCACAGCTACCTTCTGTCTGTCTACCTCCCAACACTTTACAGACCAATGAATTATTTGCATTACGGTAGCTATTAGAGACCCCCATCGATATTGATGCCCCATTGTGCTGGGCGCAGCACACACATAGTGAAGGACAGTCCCTGTCTGGCAGAGCTTACAATCAGAACAGTGGTGGGGACCGCTGGTGGAAGGCTTACAAGTGAGGTTCCAGGTATGCACAGCCCATCCAGTGAGGTGCTGCAGGAACAGGTTTAGTTTATGAATAGGGCTGTACCAAATTCATGGTCCATTTCGGTCAATTTCACAGTCATAGGATTTTAAAAATCGTAAACTTCATGATTTCAGCTATTTAAATCTGAAATGTCACAGTGTTGTAATTGTAGGGGTCCTGACCCAAAAAGGAGTTGTGCAGGGGTCACAAGGGTGTTGGAGGGGGGGAGGGTTTGGGGGGAGGGTGCGATACTGCTACCCTTACTTCTGCGCTGCTGCTGCCTTCAGAGCTGGGCAGCTGGAGAGCGGTGGCTGCTGGCCGGGAGCCCAGCACTGAAGGCAGAGCCGCTGCCAGCAGCAGCACAGAAGTAAGGATGGCCTGGTCTGGTATTGCCACCCTTACCTCTGCTCTGCTGCCTGCAGAGCTGGGCCCTCAGTCAGCAGCCGCCACTCTCCAGCCGCCCAGCTCTGAAGGTAGTGCAGAAGTAAGGGTGGCAATCCTGCAACACCCTCTCCCCCCGCCCCCCAAATAACCTTGCAACTCCCTGCTTCACCCTTTTGGGTCAGGACCCTCCCCCCCAAATTTGAGAAACACTGGTCTCCCCCGTGAAATCTGTATATAGCAAAGCACAAAAGACCAGATTTCATGGTCCACGACACATTTTTCAAGGCCGTGAATTTGGTAGGGCCCTACTTATGAAAGAGGCTGCAGAGCCAGCTAATCTATGACTTCAGTTCTCTTTTAACTGAAGCACATTTTCAACGTGGGTGTTAAAAACCCCCAGTGCTGGTTCCAGGTCCAGCTACGATGGAAGATTTCACCAGAAGGATATACAGGTATTAAACCCACTCCTTTCTCTTCTATAGGACTGAATATACCATGCACCCCAGGAAACCATATCCACTGGCCAGCCATTCCACAGCTGCTATGTAACACCACTCAGACATGGATTTCCATTTTCTGGCCCAACAGAGATTTGGAAACTTTGCTTCACAACATTCATGGTCTGAGTTTAAATTTAGTTCTCCCTTCCCAGCAGGAGGTAGATTTTCCCTGACATGGTGCTCACCCATGGCAGTGAATATAGAGAAGTTAACAGAGCCAAGTAATTTCAAAAACAGACTTTTGTTGTTTTTTGGTTTGTTTTTTTTAGCAGTAGTGTATTAACGTGGGTAGCATATGAAATGGAACACATTTACAGTGAACACACAATTAGTATGCAAGAAGCTAACATCAGCTGATACTAATTAGACTGGAAGAGTTGATATAAACCCTTCCTCCAAAGCAGATTAAGAAGATAATGGTGCAAAGGACTAGATGTGAACTTTGCATGTCCAACGTGGCCAACTTAAAAGTTATAATATAACAAGAAGGATGTGGAAAAATTGGAAAGAGTCCAGCGGAGGGCAACAAAAATGATTAGGGGGCTGGAGTTATGAGGAGAGACTGAGGGAACTGGAATTGTTTAGTCTGCAGAAGAGAAGAATGAGGGGGGATTTGATAGCTGCTTTCAACTACCTGAAAGGGGGTTCCAAAGAGGATGGATCTAGACTGTTCACAGTGGTACCAGATGACAGAACAAGGAGTAATGGTCTCAAGTTGCAGTGGGGGAGGTTTAGATTGGATATTAGGAAAAACTTTTTCACTAGGAGGGTGGTGAAGCACTGGAATGGGTTACCTAGGGAGGTGGTGGAATCTCCTTCCTTAGAGGTTTTTAAGGTCAGGCTTGACAAAGCCCTGGCTGGGATGATTTAGTTGGGATTAGGTCCTGCTTTGAGCAGGGGGTTGGACTAGATGACCTCCTGAGGTCCCTTCCAACCCTGATATTCT
>QXTE01000090.1:4189060-4211080 GCA_003942145.1 Platysternon megacephalum
ACAGTGTGCCCTTGTTGCCAAGAAGGCTAACGGCATTTTGGGCTGTATAAGTAGGGGCATTGCCAGCAGATCGAGGGACGTGATCGTTCCCCTCTATTCGACATTGGTGAGGCCTCACCTGGAGTACTGTGTCCAGTTTTGGGCCCCACACTACAAGAAGGATGTGGAAAAATTGGAAAGAGTCCAGCGGAGGGCAACAAAAATGATTAGGGGGCTGGAGCACATGAGTTATGAGGAGAGGCTGAGGGAACTGGGATTGTTTAGTCTGCAGAAGAGAAGAATGAGGGGGGATTTGATAGCTGCTTTCAACTACCTGAAAGGGGGTTCCAAAGAGGATGGATCTAGACTGTTCACAGTGGTACCAGATGACAGAACAAGGAGTAATGGTCTCAAGTTGCAGTGGGGGAGGTTTAGATTGGATATTAGGAAAAACTTTTTCACTAGGAGGGTGGTGAAGCACTGGAATGGGTTACCTAGGGAGGTGGTGGAATCTCCTTCCTTAGAGGTTTTTAAGGTCAGGCTTGACAAAGCCCTGGCTGGGATGATTTAGTTGGGGATTGGTCCTGCTTTGAGCAGGGGGTTGGACTAGATGACCTCCTGAGGTCCCTTTCAACCCTGATATTCTATGATTTTAAGTCTTAACTTTTGAGTGTGTGCTCTCAACCTTAATACTGATTTAATGAAAGTGTATTTTATATTACAGTTCTTAACGCTCTGGTTATTTCTCCTCCCCCCGCCAGTTTGGCTTAAGTTGCTTCCAGGCTCCACTGCCTCCTAGCACAGCTTGTAAATTCCTTGGGCTAGACCCATGCTGCTGTTAGAGCCCCCAAGAGGGGCTTTCAGATGAAAAGCTGTCATGAAGCACCTGCACTGCTATGCATCACCCACAATCCCTGGAAGGCCTCTGTAAAACCTGAAATAGAAGATTCGACTAAACATATATGGAATTGGCTAGTAATAACTTCTTCCCCTCCCCCCATCCACCCACCCACCCACTCAGCTCCAACACTACTGATTCATTTTTCTTCAAATATGGTTTGATTTTAAAGTCTCAAATGGAGATTTGCATTAAAAATTAGTAAGGCAACACCATCATATTATCCTGTTAATACATTTACATCAAGCCTCATCTTAAAGCCTGTTAGGTTTCTTACCTCCATTACTCCTGTTGGGAGCTGTTCCAGAACCTCACTCCTCCGACAGTTAGAAACCTTCTAATTTCCAGCCTAAATTTATTTATGGCCATTTTATCCCTATTTGTTCTTGTGCTAACACTGTCCTTCAAACGTAAATAGCTTTTCTCCCCCCTGATATTTATACAGAGAAATCCTATTCCCTCTCAGTTTTACTAAGCTAAACAAGTCAAGTTTTTAAGTCTCTCATAGGACAGGCTTTTCATTTCTCTGATCATCCTAATAGCCCTTCTCTGCCCCTTCTCCAGTCTGAATTAATCTTCAACCCAGTTGGGTGACCAGAATTTTACACACTACTCCAGATGAGGTCTCACCAGGGCCTTGTACAATGGCATTAATACTTCCCTATCTCTACTGGAAATACCTCTCAGGATTGCATTTGCACCTCCACCCTTCCCCAAGTCGCATCACACTGGTAGCTCAGTCATCCTGTGATCTACTAATACACTCAGGTCATTCTCCTCTGCCACTTCCAATTGAAACCCTCAGCTTATAACAGAAATTGTTGTTAGTCTCTAAGTGCAGGACCTTACACTTCATACTATTAAATTTCATCTCCCCCATTCACTTGGGGGGAGGGATCGCTCAGTGGTTTGAGCATTGGCCTCCTCAACCCAGGGTTGTGAGTTCAATCCTTGAGGGGGCCATTTAGGGATCTGGGGCAAAATCTGTCAGGGACAGTACTTGGTCCTGCTGTGAAGGCAGGGGACTGGACTCAATGACCTTTCAAGGTCCCTTCCAGTTCACATGCACTCTCTATACATATACACACACCCCTATCTCATTTCTATTACTCCAGTCCTCAAAAGGTCATCCAATTCTTCCTGTAGGATATTCTGATCCTCCTCAGTGCAGACAATGCTTCACAACTTTGCCTTATCAGCAAGTTTCATTAGAACACTCCTACTTTTTATGCCAAGGTCACTAATGCAAATATGAAAGAAGATCGGTTCCAAGGCCAATCCTTGAGGAACTCCACTAGTAACCACCCTCTAGCCCAACAGTTCTCCTTTCAGCATAGGCCACTGATCTCCCTTTTAGCCAGTTCCTTACCCACCTTACAATTCTTGTACTAATCCCCATATTCGCCTAATTAATAATTTCCCAATACTTTACTTAAGTCCAAATAAATGAGATCTAGCATATTTCCCTTGTCTAGTAAATCAGTTTGCTTATCGAAGACAGACATCAGATTAGTCTGACATCTGCCTTTAGTAAGCACATGCTGCATTTTATCCCATTTTCTTTAATTATTCTTACTGTCAACATTTGTTCTAAAGCCTGGCCTACTAATGAGGTCAGATTAATGGGTCTGTAGGTGCCCAGGTTGATTCCCCCTCCCTTCCTTAAATAGTCAGCCTCACTGGCTGCCACACATTGTCCCCCCATCCATTCACCGTGATGCTGCAACCCTTCGGGGATTCCAGCGGATCGTGGAAAACAAACATCTCTCCCCAGCCACCAGGACTTTAACATCTCCTCTCACCACAGCTTGAAGTCACAAACTCTTCTGGACGCACGCGTTTAACCTTTGCCAATGCAACTTCAACCCTGATGAAGCTTGGAAAGCTGAATGGAGTTCACAGGAGTCACAAACATCTCATGAAAGACCTGACACAGAAGATCCCCGGCTTTGATCTCCCGCCAAGCTCATGGGCAACCCTAAACCACAGCCGTGCACATCATGGCAGATGCGGATACCTGCTGCACAAATGGAAAATGAAGGATGCTCCAGTGTGCAACTGCGGTCACTCAGGACATACCATGGAACATAGATTCAATGCCCGATTCACAAACAGAAAGGAGGCATCACAGCATTACCCTCTGCTACGCCCAACACAATTATCTGGCTTAACCATCGGAATGTAAAATTATAGTTGTTGCCCTACATCAGCCATACTGAGGACACAGGCACTATGTTTATGCTATTTGCCAGTCATGTGGTACCACCCCAGATTTGAGAGATTTATTAAAAATCCTTGCTACTGGACTTGCAATTTCACACGCCAATTCTTTCAGGATTCTGGGACTGAGATTATCCGGTCCCCCCTGGACTTGAGCACATTAGGCTCAGAGTTTTGCTTCCATCTCAGATGTGATATAGTCTTCACTTCCCTATGCTCATTCCCATTAGCCACCTTGCCTTTGCCCCTCTGTTCTACATCACCACCCTGGTTGAAAAGTGAGGCAACCTCTGCAACTATAGACCATGAGCAAGCCTGCGGCCATTTCTACAACTTCCACTTCAGTTGGGGAGGCACTTCATTGCTCACAAACGGAGAGCCGGCCTGATGATGGCAAGGCCAAGCTATAACCCCTGTATGTTGCAAATTCCCCTCTAATGTAAGAGCCGACAGACGCTTAACCAGAAGGTAGGCAAAACACAGACTAGTTTCACAATGCAATCCACAGATGGAGACCACAGGTTCAAGGAGGCAACATTCCATTTAGATAACAGAGCACTGGATGCTAGCACTGTAGTTTCACAGGCCAGAGACCCCTCTGAGAGAGATTAGGACAGCTGCCATTTGCTCCATTTTGTGCAAATTACATGGGGCTTGCAGGCTATGGGCAAGTAGCCAAGGTGGCCCTCAACTGAGCGAAGTCTGGGCTACCGTGGTGCAAATTGATATGCTTCCCCCCTACCCTGCCTGCTACAGGAACTGTGCTAAGAGACTTATTTTTCTAAAGCAGAATCAAGTGATGCATTTCTTTTGTGTGTTTTTTTTCCCCCTTCCTCCGTTCAGGAGTTTAGCCTGACTTCACAATTCATTATTAAAACCATTCTACAGGAACATCTGCAGAGAATTATGCTAAGTTCTCTCTGTGCGCTGCCAAGACAGTACGAGGCAGGCTCTTGCGCTCACACCATCTGCAAAAATGACACAGTGCATTGTGACTTGGATTAACCCTTATAGGCTCATCCTCATCTCAGACGCTAATCAGAATTGAATGCCAAAGATGGCATAACTGAGGTGTGATCCAATACTTTTTAAAATTAATGATAATAGGAGTTTTGTTCACAAAAGGTAGTGGCTGGAATCCGCCATGTATTCACAAACCAAGGACAGCGTCAGCAGCAAGGCAAGCTTCGCCCGCACACTGCTCGTAACCGCATGCCTCCGTCCTGACCCGGGACTGCTTTCTTCTTGCAGTAGGTAGGGGGATATTGTCCCCATGCCCATTCAATCCTTTGGTCTGTGCTGAGTCTGCCTACTAGGGTGACACTGATCGATAACGGTGATGGTGGGTTTTGTGGAATGATTAGAAAATGGAACCAGACAGACAACTCATTTCGTCTAGCCACCTAATACGTCAGGAACATGGGCTGGATCTGCATCGGTTACCTAGGGATAAAAGATCCACCTCAGTCATTCATTCATGGCTACCAACTCACATGTGTTAGGATGGCAACGCATGAAAATTCACTGTCTCCAAAAATTCATTTACCACCAATATTAGGAGGATCTATGTTCCCACTCTTACCCCTTCATACAAACACAAGAACTAGGGGTCACCTGATATTAGTAGGCAGCAGGTTTAAAACAAACACAAGGAAGTACTTCTTCCCACAGCACAGTCAACCTGTGGAACTCATTGCCAGGGGATGTTGTGAAGGCCAAAAGAATAAGTGGGTTAAAAAAAGAATTAGATAGTTCATGGAGGATAGCCATTGATGGATCTATTAGCCATGATGGTCAGGTACGCAACTCCGTACTCTGGGTGTTCCTACACCTCTGATTGCCAGAAGCTGGGACTGGATGACAGGGGATGGATCACTTGAAATTGCTCTGTTGTGTTTATTTCCTATGAGGCACCTGGTACTAACCACTGTCTGTCAGACAGTGGGCGAGATGGGCCAATAGTCTGATAAAAAAACTTTTGGAATGGCCATGTTGTAAGGGGGGGGGGGGGGGGGGGGGGGAGGGGAGGAGAAGAGAAGAGAAAAGAAAAAATATAAGGGAAGTAGGTCATAAAACAAAAACAAAAAGAATTAAAGGGAAATTAAGAACATTTTTTATTTTACATAACATTAACATGTAAAAAACATTTAAAAACGGTAAGAAAAAAATAGCCTGGAAAATCCCTATCTCCACCCCGACCTTTGTTTGGGAGAATTTAAACACCCAATCCATCCCAACTCCATCTCCCCTTTGGATACTACAGGTCTCACCCACTGAATTAAAAAAAATGAATGAACAGTGACCCTTAAAATTGGCAAGTTTAAGGCTCACTGTGGTGATGGATTCTCCCGTCTCTTCGGCGGATGAGTGTTCAGCTAGTATTGACTTAAATTCTGGGTTTATTTGTTTTTATGGCTTCTCACATGGGAAGCGAGTCCACTCCTGGATTTGCAGATGCAGTTACAAGTGTAGTAGTTACGGGGAGGGCATAAGCTGTTGGCCTTAGGATGTGCTCTCTTCTCCTGCAAAAAGACCTTACATGCCACTCCTCAAAAGTGGATGCAGCCTCATGGCACAGACTTCTCCATCTGGGTCTGTCCAGTGCAACGTGTTCCCAGGTTTCAAGGTCTAGCACACTTTGAGGTTAGCCTTCAAGGTGTCTTTGTATATCAGAATGGGTCAACCTTGAAAGCAGGTTCCCTTGTTCAGTTAACTATAGAATGCTGCTTTCGGTATACAGGAAGCCTCTATGCAGACCAGGTGTCTGACCTGGTAAAGAGGACCCCTGATTAGCCAAGGATTTCGCTGGTGATTTTGACACTCACTAAAATTCACTCACTAGTATTCTCTCTTTGAGAGAGTGGTATATGTTTTTAGAATTTGACACAGCAAACAAAAATAATTATACCCCAAAGGGGGCTGGCCAACATTTTAAAAAAGGAGCACGAATCTCACCTACAGGAGTGAGTTACGTGTATTCTTCTAGTCAATGCTACTTTAAAAAACAAAACCCAGAAGTTTTGGGAACAAGGTATGTGCTAGAGCAGCAAACTGGAACATTTGACACATGACTTGCATTTAGGAAACTGCTCCCTTTACAATAGGTTCTGCTGACCTAGACCATGTTATACGGGATCAAGTGTTCTTGAGTTATTTCTTATTAGACGCAATCAGGACTCTTCAAAACCTGGCATGCTGGCCTTCTCTTCTGACTCAGACATTTTCCTTCAAAGATGCAGTGTGTTTCATTCAAGGCTGAGAATGACTTGACCAATTTTAAGAGTGTATTTCAGGATAATGATAATTCCAAGATACATATATAGTTATTTCAGATACTTTTTCCTTTTTCTGACGTTCTAACACAGTTCTCTAACCCTTCTCTTCCTTAAAAGAGGGATGTAGAAGGGAACAGATTAAGATTCACTGGTTTGGCACACAGATCTAGCCTAAACTCTCAGGGCAAACCCTTCGGAGAATATGCAGGAGCAACAGAGGGTGTGGAAGTCATGAGCATCAGAAATGGGAAGTAGTGAGAGTTCAGCAGCACTAAATCCACCCTCACACCCACTTCTTCGTAATCTAATCTAATTTTTGTACATTGATGGAAATTTCCATGATCTCTGCTAGCTAAATTCTGCTAATAAGGGGACTGTCAATCCAGCATCTTTCATCAGCATTAAAACCCATACAACATATAAAACAATGCTTTTAAAGTGACACTTTCTCCTTAGGATTTTGCCCAATCAACCCAATTCTTAAGCAGACGGCTCTCCGTTTTTTAAAATGGTGTTTGGTGCAAGAGCACTTTTAAAACAAGGAGCTGGCTGCGGTAGTTTAGGAGCAGAGGCTGGACCATGAGTCACGGTGCAGAGGAGGTGTCTAGCCCCGGAATAAATTATTCAACTTGGTGAAATATTAAAGGCGGCTTTCATCTCTGAAATACACCCCATCACTTCACAGGCTGCACTCACTGCAGACTTGGTTACGGCCAGCTTTGAGGTAAGAAGCATTTTTTATTTTTTTTTTAAATAGAAGGAAAAGATCTAACACCGGGGTGGGAGGGAAGACACTCTGTGGCTAAAGCATTGCTTAAGTACTCAAATATCAGCCACAGGGATGCACAACTGTTTACATCCCCATGATCAACCCCGGAAATCCAAGATTCAGCTCCACGCCATCCGTCAAGCTCCACTGTGCTCCAGAACCCTTTGTGCCAATTCCCAGAGCATTGGTGTCAAGTGCTTGGCCCTACTACAGTTCTTCCCATCCCGGGATCGCAAAATGTTTCAGAAACGTTGATTACAGACTCACAACACCCGTGTCTATCACCTCCATTTTTCCACATGAGGAAACAAAATTTTGCCCAAGCTGACACAGCAAGTCAGGGTCAGGGCTGAGATTAGAACCCTTGACACCCTGCATTTGGTTCACTAGCCCATGCTACCAGGGAACCCCATGATGTTTCAAAGGTTGTGTTGGTTCATATGGCATCTCATAGGCAGTTCCCCATGGATCACAACAGGTTACAGGGTGCTGCTGGTAGGAGAGAGGGCAGGGGTAGGGAGAAGGAGCAAGCTTGTCTCTCTCTCCCCTTTCCTCCCTCACCACCATGCCACAAGAAACAGCTAACCCCACTGGGAGTCATGACTGACAGGTCAAGAAAGCTTGACCTGCTGCCACTGCACGACAATAATGGGTGGGAATGACAGGACAATTACAGGGAATTTTAGAGGGGAAGGGGGGGGGCGGGAAATCAATCAGAAGTCTCATCTCTTTTTTGAATGTGGCCAAAGTATTCTTTTCAGATATCACCACCTCCAGCAGTATTTCCATTTGAAAAGTAGGCTACAAGTCTCGAGAGCACAACTTTGCAGACCGGTACCTACCGGGTAGTTATGTTATACAGTTTCCCCGGTTACAGGATAGTTTTTCACCTGGCAGCAGCCAAGGTCGCTTACATCCTGACCAAGCATTCTGTACACACATTGCTCTTTACAGAGCAGAGATAGGTGCTCCCAGGACATTGCCCTGAGCCGGTTATGCACACAGTGAAGAAATCACATCCATGAAAAACAGACGGAGAAGCACAACCCTGCTCTTTGCTATAAAGTTCAACAAACAGACAGACATTCACCGGGAGGATCTGCAAAAATGTAGCAGGAACATTAGCCTGAAAGCGTCCAGCCCTCACAGAACACCCTCAGCAGGAAACACACGCAGAGTCCTCTTTGAAATATTGTTTTCTCTCTCTCTCTCTTTAGGGAGTATTCAAAAACAAAGCCGTGTTTTAACACAGAGCGGAGTCTAAAGCAACTTTGCTTAATTTGGTGATGGAAGCAGTGTTTAAAAAAGGGGGGGTTTGGAGAGGGGGAGTCTTGGGAGGGCTGGGTTTTGCTAGGTTTGCTTGTTTTGATTGCCAGTGAATGTTTTGCTTTATGGAGCTGTTAACTGTTAAAAAAAGGTGGAATGAAAGGCCAATAGCTGAGATCAGGGTCTATGGTTCTCCAGCAACAGTTGATAATCCCACTAACGCCTAACAAAGAGAGAGCTGCATTCCTTACTCTGCTTTAGGGGTTACTGAGGCAGTGAACAGCAGCAAGGGAAGTCAGAATCCTGAACTCAGGGTGTTACAGGTAGGAGAACACGACATGGCATTTTTAAAGTAGTTTTTAAATTTTTTTTTTTTTTTTTTTTTTTTTTTTAAAGCCTCTTAGATGTTTGGTTCCAGATTCAGGATCTTAATCCCTCCGCCTCCCCACTCATTTGTCCTCTTGCTGCACCTCCACTGCCCACATGCACCAAGGCCTCTGTTTCCCTTCTGTTACTGTTCTCAGATGTGCCTTCACTACCTCTTACCCTGGCTGTTATAATTCAGCTCTGACATTGACAGCTGAGCTGGTGTGGGAGGTATGCGGTGCATATTTCACCCCGTGAGAGGATGTCTTAATGACCACTGCAACGTGAGCTTCCCCTGGAGGAACGCTAGCTGAATTAGCCAGATTGCTTTCAGAGATGCCTAGGACTGCAGAACCCTGTCCATATAATCTGTGAGTTTTGGCCTAACATCCAGCTTGCTTGGATTTAATTTCTCGGAGCGTTTCAGTACATGTATATAACACTTCTCTCCTTGATATGTATATTTTGTCCTACCGCTGTTGTACAGAGACTGAAATTGCAGTTCCTGGTAGTTCTGGAAATTTAAGAGTGCTTTGAATGGGTAGAAATAGAAGAGACTGGATGATATACAACTCTTAACTGCGATAGTTTATGAGTTACGGCACTAATCTAACAATGGATGTTTGTGAAAGTATTAAAAACACAGTCCTGGAAATGCTGCAGCGTTATGTTAGGGTCATGTCAAAATAGCCCCAAGCACAATACTTGATGGGTTTGTAATGGTATCAGAAGCCAGAGATGCACTGACAGCCCTACACATATTTTATTAATTTGATGAATCAGACTTATTCCAGAACAAAACAAAGGAACAAAACTGACGCTTATATTCAAGATACATTTGTCAATGGCTAGTAAGATTTGACTGACTGGTGTCTGGGAATTTTTTTTTTTAAGTGGATAAGAAAAGTTTGTGGATCAAACAATTGGAATGCGAGATGCAACCGAGTCAATTTTCATACATATGAGAATTGGCATTGTAGCGAGGCGGTGGGATACCCCACAGCCCCGCGGAGGGACGAGCCTCCCCTAGCACCAACGTGGGCGGAGCCAGTGGATCCTGCGCCCGCCCCCCAGAGGTCATGATGCAGGACAGGAAGTAGAAGAGCCCCGCTACAGAGCTCAGTTGAACGCCAGCTGCCGGAGGGGCCAGATGCCTGCTCCTCTCACCAGCTACCCCGAGAAGCAGCCGAGCCTGCCCTTTGCTGGTTACCCGGAGGAACCGATGGTGCTGGAAACCGCCGAGGACGCCAGCCGAACCCAGGTACCTTACGAGGGGGAGTCTGGAAGTAGCCCGGGGGCAGAGGGACGAGCCTCGACACAGCCCTCCTACGGGCATGTATTACAACAAGGGTAAAGCTTGTCTGTGGGAGACCGAACTTTCTCAGGGGCAGGTCTGAATCTATGGCATGAACTCTCCCAGGAATTAAGGGCCTCCACAAACCACCACATCTCCTGCCCTAAGTGCAAGGCACATTTCTTTGACTTTACTCGAACATATACATTGTTATAAAAAAACAACAACCCCCAAATAGTCAAAAATCAACCAACCCACCAAAAAACCCTACCAAAACGAGACACTCCATTGCATGTGCTTCTCCCTGCAGGCAGCGGATGAGAGAAAAATCTGTCGCATGTTTGGCCACATTATTTAACGCACTCCTGGAAAGCGCTCTGATTCTACAGCAAGGAGTGCAGTATGAGAACCTACACCGAATAGAAGACCACACCGTCCTTACATACACCAGACCTGTACACCTTGCCCCACTAAACCAAGACAAGTCAGTGCACTGCCCACTATACTAATCGCTTTTGCCAAGACTGGCTTGCAAGCCTGATTAATCCCAGTTCCTAGCAAAATGAAAACCAAGGCTTTCCTTCAGACCGAGCCTGTACGCTAGGCTCCCTAAGCCAGCAGCACAGTGAAGCACCACTGGCTAGCTCGTGCAAGGCCAACTGCCAAAAGACATGGGTCTGACTTCCAAGGTGTCGCCAGCACTGCAAAGAGGGCCGGACTTGGGAGATTTATAGCACAGTGAAGAAGAGGCCGACTGGCTGTATAGGCCAGGCGGCATCAGGAGGTGTCACAACTGGGGTTTCCCCACCCCAGGTTTTCCAAAGGCGCCAGGCATCTCCCAATACCCTTGGGGGGGTTCTTTGGACACTAAATATTCTTGAAATAAAAAAAAAAAAAAGCTAAACCCATTTGTATGACAGGCTACATTCCACATAACCCAAGTCATCTACAAGGAGCAGATAACTGCCTTTGCTTGCCCCAGGAACAAAAGAAACTAAGAAAATGAGTGT
The DNA here is from genome assembly GCA_003942145.1 of Platysternon megacephalum. NCBI lineage: Eukaryota > Metazoa > Chordata > Testudines > Platysternidae > Platysternon > Platysternon megacephalum. The sequence goes on from QXTE01000090.1 coordinate 4,200,138, forward strand.
TTTAGTCATAAAGGAAATAGCCTATCAATCATGGCATGCACAGAGCTCTCTTTAGGCAGGCACGCTACAATGTGTGAGCAGGCTGGCTTCAGCCTGCTGCCCATGAATGGCAAGTATTGTACAATATTTGTAGTAAATAAGATCCATTCATAGCAAAATGATTTTCTGGAAATACTGTACATGTCCTTGTATATTTGCCAGCTTAGTCCTCACAGGCAGCACCCGGTACCATGGACAAATCCAACTTAGTCACTCTGGAGGAGATATTCCCCTGTTTGTTGGCCATTAAGGGGGGGGGGGGAACACGTTCTTTCCAAAGAGGTCACTGAAAAGAGAAGCATTACAGTAGGTGATGAGGTAAGTATATCAGGTACTGTACATCAGGCAACCGTGCACCTTCTATGCTGCTGCAGGTCAGAGGCAGAGTACATCCCATAGGATACCCAGGGGTTCTCAAACTTCAGTGCACTGCAACCCCCTTCTGACAATAAAGTTACTACATGACCCACGGAGGGGGTGCGGGGGGGGGGGAAGGGAGAGAAGAGGAGAGCCCATGCCCCTCCACCCTGGGGAGCAGGGGCAGAGCTGGAGCCCCGCCATCCTGGGTGGGAGTGGAGCTCGGGCTTCAGCCCCGGGTCCCAGCAAGTCTAATGCTGGCCCCCTGGCGACCCCTTTAAAATAGGGTCATGACCCCACTTTGGGGGTCTCAATCCACCGTTTGAAAACCGCTGGGATACACAGTGGGGGAAGGAGCAGGAGTACACATGTAGTTGGCCAGTAGGAGAGAGATTAGTCAGCTGACAGGAGACATTTCCCTCCCCCTTGACTAGAGCTCTCCGACAATGTACTTTTTGTCCAATATGACTGGCGCTGGGACTCTTGAACCCTGAACTCTAGATGGTCACATGGCCCCAACATTCTCTTCATAGTCCACTATCTTCTACAATGGATTTTGAAATGACAGACTCACGTGCACCTTTGAGAATGGTTATAGTAGCAATCAGTAAAATTAAGGCGGCTAGAGAGCCCACACTGATTTCACGCATGCACAAGCTTTTCACTAGTGGAGACCTGGGTTGGACCAAACTTGAAATAAGTCTAATGGTCTCAGTTCTTTTTTTTTTTTTTTTCAAAATTTGTCTTTGCTCTGAAGAGGCCCCATGAGTAAAACCACAGGGGATGCTGGCTGCAGATCACATTTTATGTGCACAGGGAAAGTGTTATGGGGAAGTTTGCAGAGCACTTTCCCTGTGCTATCCTTGGCTACAGCCAAGTTCCTTCTGTCTCCTGCTTCCAGAAAACTAAAATATATTTCTTGTTTGCTGTATGTATAAGTGTTTTTGCTAATAGGTTGATCTAGCTTGAACTGGAGAACTACACAATAATTTTTCCCCTCAGACAGCACTGCATTCCTCTTCTAGGTTGTGTATCTACAAAAATAGACACATTTTTAAAGTGTGTTCTGTGCTGAAGTGGCTCTGCTGAAGTGGGATTGTGGAGTTCCATATCTATTACATCTCAAGGATTTCCAGATCAAACGTGCTCAGCTCACATTATTCCTCCCCCACCTGCCAGTCCTACAGCTTTATCTAGGATCTGAGAATCAAGCTTGGTCCTTTCCATCTCAAACACCAGCAGTAATAACGATCCATGTGTCCACATTAGGCTATTGACAACATCTGTGCAGCACTACTGCCTTCAACAGGTTTAACTGGTACAACAAAGGGGAGGAGGAAAGCAATGCAAGCTCTCTCTTGCCTCATGGCCATACTGTACGGCTAGCTTGTCCCCACAGCTAACCTGGAAGCACCATCTTTAGGGATGTAAGGAGTTCATTCTTCATACTCATTCATTCCTTAACCCATGTTGAGATTGTCAAAGGTGACAATCAGTGTCAGCTGTAAAGGTTTCAAAGCCGTAGGCATAAGCATCTGCTAGCAACACAGCACATATAGAGCACTAGGAAAGAAACCACGGACATCAGTTCAGAGGAGGGAAAATAAACCAAGCCTCTATCACATGATCTAATGAAGGCTCTCCATCAGTCATCATTAGTAGTTGGGCTTTTATGCTTTCTGTAGGACACAGCAAGCAAAAAGAGGGTAATAGTCAAAACGCAGAAAAAGTTATTTCCTTACATTGATAGATTAATCTGAAAGCAAACACACATTCCATGTTCTAACCTTCATTAGGAAAACATAAAACTTTCAAACAAGGCTGGCGGTAATCTCATCTAAGGATTACAAACTACTTCCTAATGGTTTAAAAAAAAAGCTACACAGACCCCAGAGCCAGCTGATAAGAAACAGTCCTCATTTACAGTATTAAATAACTGGTATTTACTTCCTGTGTATGCGGACACAATCACGCCAGTTGTAGTCTCGTGTTTAAAAAAAACCAACCAACCAACCCACCCAGCAAGTGATGTACCATGGGTTAGTTAATGGCAAATAAAAATGCAGACTATGTAAAGTGTGTGGAGATCTTTGGATGAAGCATCCTACCAAAGTGCAAACCTCACAACCACTCCAGGGAGGGAGGAAGATAAGGAGTATATTGGGATCCCACGCCTTCCCACAAAAGTGCAGCCTTAAGGTGGATTGTGGGTGCTTTATGAACAGAGCAAAGCAACATTACACAAAAAACAGTTTAAGTCAGGAAACGAAGAATGTAATATACAACTGCAATAAGGTACAATTTAAGGAGAAGGATGCAATTAACCCAATTGGGAACGTGGCTGAACACTGGATATTCACAAGAGGGATAGTGTAAGATTTCACTGGATCCTTAAGGGCCACAAGCTGCTGAGGTCTTGGATTTTCCTTCCCTCTCAAAAGATAGTGGCTGGTAGCATCCCAGAGCACTACCAGCTCTGAAGTATAATTTTAATGCAGACTTGGACAGATGGCCACCTACCAAATCCCTGTTCCTACTTCCTGAAGTGTTTGGCTGTTCCTTGAAGATCTCCCATCCAAATATAGCTCCTGCACAACCCTGCTTAGCTAGCAAGATTACAAATCCATGTGGTATGTTACCACAAACACTGAAGTAAACCTAATTGAATGGTCGGCTTTTCCTCTAACTCTGCTTCATTGCTTTTCTTCTCAGCTCCATTCCAATCATGTTCTCCAGGGGCCTTGGTGAGCCATGTCTCCAAGAACTGACTACACAAAGTAGGAAGTGACAGCTTAGGAAATGAGTGCCAGAGTGATGACTAGCAGCCTACAGAACAGCCAGCAAGTTAGCAAATACTAATTAATGAACTGGGCTGTGCTGAACAAAGACATACTTAGGGAGTATAATATGGCCATGCCCAAAACAGCTTAAAAACCCAATTCCATTTTTTTCTGAAGCTTTTTTCAGACCATTTTCTAAATTGAAGAATACACCCAGATACAGTTGGAGATGGGCACAACCCAAAATCATGTTGCTGAACGTCCCTGAATTGTGGGTAAGTGGCGATCCAAACTCTGTGGCATGTGCTTTACCTAACAGTATGAATGTTTAGGGTTCCCAGCATAGGAGTGTCCTGTGAATGGCACATATTGCAAAAGCTATAGCAGCAGGGTGTGTCTGCAAGTTAAGATAAATAAAAACCAATGGGGGGGGGAGGCAAGAAGAAATGGTAAGACTGATGAAAAAAGGAAGATTCTGTCTTACCTGTGACTTTACATTCTAGGACTTTCCATGTCAGACAGCCTTTACGATGGGATGTAAAAAGCTGTAAATGAGCCCGACGAAGGGAAGATTCAAATTTACATGTGTACGATTGAAAAGAATGTAAGGTTTGCTGGGGCACCCTGTTCCACAGCACCCTTCAACCTATACTGCATCAACAGGGGGGAGGGCATTGACTCTACAGTGTTTGAGAAAGTGTGAATGGAAGACCCTGTAATAACTTTTGAGACCCTGGAGGTTTTTTGCCTTCCTCTGCAGCGTGGGGCACGGGTCACTTGCTGGAGGATTCGCTGCACCTGGAGGTCTTTAAAACCACGATTTGAGGAGTTCAGTAACTCAGATATAGGTTAGGGGTTTGTTACAGGAGTGGGTGGGTGAGATTCTGTGGCCTGCGTTGTGCAGGAGGTCAGACTAGATGATCATAATGGTCCCTTCTGACCTTAAAGTCTATGAGCTATGAGCTAAGTGTGTGATCTCTCTATCCACAAAGTCACGGCCCTTTTCACAGAGGGCACTGTATTTAAATGAGCTGTACCTGAGGCTTTGAGAATGCCTCTGCTACATACATCTTTTTTTCCTGAAGGCTCTGTTCACGCATAACACTGACGCATTTTTTACTTCATTAGGCTTTTGGATTAAACCAAAAGGTCAACTATACCAATTTATATTATGAAGACGACTCTGACATTGGGGATGGAGGCCTGATTATTTCACAGTACTCCCACGTTTGACAGAACATGCAAGTAAGGTTTCATCGAGAGCATGCCAAACTCCAAAATCCTCTTGGGCAAGAAGGTGCTGAGTAGGCAAGATACTTTCACTACAAGATGACACCTATGACTGTTGAAGCTGAACAGGGCTTGTCACAGGGGAGCTAGTCTGTGGATAGACTGAGCCCAGCTCCCCTAGACTGGAGCAGGTGAGACTAATCCAGCTAATTAAAGAGGGCTGGGCTACACCTAGGCCTGTCAAGGGTTACTAGTAGGCAGCTGGGAAGAAAGGACTGAGGCAGGCTGAGCTCTGGGCAGCAAAGGCCTCACTGAGTGGAGCTAACTCCTCTGGCGAGTCCCTGGAGCAACCCTTCGGCTGTTGGTCCAAGGGAGCGGCGGGAGAGCAGAGCTGGCTGAGGCAAGTGGGATGCCTGGAGCTGGACTTAGAAACTCCTGGGAGCGGTGGCCCTGAAGCCTAGGGGCCAGATAATGACTTAAGACTGTGGTCTGTTTAACCTCGATCAAACCTAATATAAGCCTTCTTGACTGGATGTGGCAGCACCTGTGTGGAGCCGGGAAGCAGTGGAACCCCCCCCCCCCCCCGAGACAGGGTTTTATTAGTATTTGTAGTGATGGTAAGAGGGGGTGAAGTGGGGGTGCTCTACTTCAGATTCATACACAGTCAGACTTTCTGCCAAAAGGGATGAGCAGTGAAATATTTTTTTTTAAAACCCACCAATAGGCTTCAGAGATCTTCTGGAATTTAGAAGTGGGGTAAGTCATCTCTCAGGGTCCTGGTTTCAGCCAGCTGCAGATTCTGGAATGCACCACTGAGTCACGTTTTCTTTGCAACCAGAGGCAAATAATTATTTTTAAAAAATTTGAAGTTTTAGGTTTCTTAGAAACTGAAGGACTAATAGCATGTTATTTGGTGAAGAGTGCTATCACTATTCCTTGCATAATGACAGGTTTCAGAGTAGCAGCCGTGTTAGTCTGTATCAGCAAAATGAACAGGAGGACTTGTAGCCCACGAAAGCTTATGCTCAAATAAATTTGTTAGTCTCTAAGGTGCCACAAGTACTCCTGTTCATCACTATTCCTAGCATTCATTATTTTGTCTTCCCGTTATGAACTAAGATTTCAGTGGGCTCATCCATGTAGAATCTAGTAGGGTTTCGGAAAGTTTCTTCCACAAAGCCACAGTGATGCAGTAATTTTTCATTATACCTGCTCCACAGCCTCACAAACTGAGTGCAATAGCCTGGCCTTTCAGAAACACTTATTGTAGCCATCAACCTTACGTGCAATAAGTCAATATTTAAAAACATTCCAGTTTTCTTTCTGCCTCGCCACATTTGATCAGACAAGAAGCCTGAATTGGTAGTAAGCAATCACAGAAGGTTTGCTGACAATGATCTGCTAGGCTGATATTCTGGTACTAAACAGAGGTTAGTGAGACAAATTAATGAAATGTGGCACCGATATGCTGCCAATCTCCACGCATTTCACAGAGCAGAGACAAGACAAATATCACCAGGGGGCTTTATTTATTCCTTTTCATTAGGAATAAATCATCCATGACATGGGGGCAAGAGTAACGCAGTCCTTGAATGAATAAAAATATTTGTTTTACAAGCCGCCTATCACACACATGCAATATATAATATAGCAAACAGACAGCATAGCAAGGAGAATCTAAACCTGTTAAGAGATGATCTATTCTAGAGGCACCAAGTTTATTCTTTTAAGAGGGAGTCACTTCAAATTGATTCTCTGGGGTGGGGTGATGGTGGTGAAGATTGTGTTTGTGAAAGTGGGGAACTAAGAGCATCACATCCTCCCCTTTCACCTGATACACATTGAGGTCAGCGGAACAGGGGATTAGTCAGAGCTGGATTTGGCCATGTTTCCAAACCCACACTCCTTACCTGCACCACCTGCTTCTATTCCAATCCTGGGCCTGCCACCTCCACCTCTAAAATGCACCTCAGATTCTGACAGGCAGCTAGGGTTGCCAATTTTGGTTGGACATATTCCTGGAGGTTTAATCAGATAACCTAATTAAAGATTAGTCTTTAATTCCTGGAGACTCCAGGACAACCCCGGAGGTGGGCAACCCTATATGCAGCACCCCATTGGTATTCAGCTTCTAGGCCTTTACTGAGCAGCAAACGGGGACTGTGCCAAGTTGGGTGTGAATTTTCCCCTTCGTTTGGATACATGTTCACTGTGGGAGTAGAATGAAGCCACCAGATTTATGTCACTAGTTGTGAGATAGTCAGTGTTTGAAATCAGATAATCAATATTTTCTTCCAATTCACAGGCTGCATGTAGTCCGATGAACAGACTAGCCATCTCCCCTAGAAGTATCGAGTATGTGGAGGGAATTAACAGATGCCTGTATTCTTCTTTAAATTATACTTGAACAATGGCATTTGACTGGCTGAATTTCAGAGTAGAATCCATTGAAAACAGACTGTTCCCTCCGCCCCCTGCGCTTCCCTCCACATGATGATGAGGATGGGTCTTGTGGTTAGAACACTGGAGTTCTGGGTTCAATTCTCAGCTTTCCCATAAAGTGCCTGTGACACTTCAGGCAAGTCACTTGATCTGTTTCAGTGCCCCTCCCCTTCCCCCAAGAGGTGAAAAAAAGGTAATACTTCCATCTCCTGTCTTGTCTATTTAGATTTTAAAGCTCTCTGGGGGCAAAGCCTAATATCACTGCTTGCCTCTCACACACAAACCACAGAAACACTGTTCTGGCAATTTATAACAAAAACAACATCGGACTTGCAAATAAGGAATTTGAATAGGTCTACTTGATACAACTGTAATTAAAACCCAAGAGCTCCCAAAGTCTACTCAAATGCACGTCATAAATGGGGACGTGTCTGGAAGTTTGTTCCAAAAAAACAAAAAAACCCACAACACAGTATTTACTTTCCTATTGAAAAAACAGCCTTACAGGAGAGGTCCAGTCATAGAATCTCAGGGTTGGAAGGGACCTCAGGAGATCATCTTGTCCAACCCCTTGCTCAAAGCAGGACCAATTCCCAACTAAATCCCTAAATGGCCCCCTCAAGGATTGAACTCACAACCCCGAGTTTAGCAGGCCAATGCTCAAACCACTGAGCTATCCCTCCCCCTTCCCATAACCTTGGGACTGCAGTTTCCCTCAGTTTCCCCATCTATAAAACAGGGATGATACTGACCTTTATAAAGCACTACTGTAAAGAGATATACTGATGACTATATAAGAACTGTGATAATATAATACCTAGCTATCACCCCTGGCATTTGCTGGCGAGATCATTATCCTTGCTGTTCGCACTAGCAAATGCCAGTGGTGAATTTCACACAAAATGGTTGCTTTGAATAGGGTTTGATTGACAACAGTACTTTAAGCAGACCAGTCTCCATTCAGGATAGTTGTTATACAAACTGTTTTAGGTTTTCCCTTGTCAGTCACCTTGAAGTTGTTTACTGTTTGGCTAAAATATGTTCTCACCTCCTGAAAATCAAATATAGATGAAGCTTTGAAATTGGCAGATCTCAGTACACATCCCATTCATAGGGTTCTGGAACAGCAAAATCTGAATTTTTGCATTTAACTTTTAGCACTCATGAATTTACTATCCGGCCTAAAAAGTGAAAGGCCAATAAGACAAGCTATAGCCAGGAAGGTCCTGTACGCTTCCCCCCCCATTCACTTACACCCTTATTCTGCAATGTCACCAGCTAGTCAAACGCTCACCCTCTCAAATGAAGGTAACAGCTGTACCAATTTCTATGGCAGTTTTGTGATGGGAATGAATGTCCAGAAACTAGAATCAACTGGAAAAAATATTATCTAGTGGTAAGAGAGTATTCACTGTTTCTAAGAACCACACCACTAGAGGCAAGACCAGATTCTGAGCTGAGCCGAAGTTGACAGAGTTACTCCAGATGCAGACCAATATAATCAAGATCCAAATCTGCACCATAAAAGCAGAAGTTTGCCAGTCTACCCAAAACCAGCTGCTTCTTCCCACCTCTCAAAAACTTCATGATGAGGAGTTGTAGTGATTAAAAATAATGAAATTTTAGTAATCATATAAGAACATAAGAATGGCTGTACTGGGTCAGACCAAAGGTCCATCTAGCCCAGTATCCTGTCTACCGACAATGGCCAATGCCAGGTGCCCCAAAGGGAGTGAATCCAACAGGCAATGATCAAGTGATCTCTCTCCTGCCATCCATCTCCACCCTCTGACAAACAGAGGCTAGGGACACCCTTCCTTACCCATCCTGGCTAATATCCATTAATGGACTTAAACTCCATGAATATATCCAGTTCTCTTTTAAACGCTGTTATAGTCCTAGCCTTCACAACCTCCTCAGGCAAGGATTTCCACAAGCTGACTGTGCGCTGTGTGAAGAAGAACTTCCTTTTATTTGTTTTAAACCTGCTGCCCATTAATTTCATTTGGTGGCCCCTAGTTCTTGTATTATGGGAACAAGTAAATAACTTTTCCTTGTTTACTTTCTCTACATCACTCATGATTTTATATACCTCTATCATATCCCACCTTAGTCTCCTCTTTTCCAAGCTGAAAAGTCCTAGCCTCTTTAATCTTTCCTCATATGGGACCCGTTCCAAACCCCTAATCATTTTAGTTGCCCTTCTCTGAACCTTTTCTAATGCCAGTATAAGTTAAGCAATAAAAATAAGCAGTCCATTTCATGATGATTATCCTTGCTTTGTTCATCAACTGGATGATTTGCCATGGGTCTCCCAGTCACTGGTGCAAAATTAGTGAGATTCTACAGTATTGTGTAAAGTGAAGAAGGCTTTATTGCATGAATTTGGGATGGCCACTGTAATGGGGCAGTCACCTCTGGAGCGCCTCTGAACAGCGGGGTGCTCTATCACATTCCTTTTGTGTCCCTGGTGCACCCTGCAGGCTGACAGCCAACTTGGCAGTCTTCAGTGACCTCTGGCCAAGTCAGAGTCCAAATGAACCCCTTCTGGGGTATTAGAGTCCAACAAATAAGCAGTCTATTTCCCCTCACTAGAGTCTTCAGCCCCAGTTCCAGGGCCTTTCAATTCAGGCCTTTGGGCAGACTCCAAAAAAAGACATGCCTCTTCTTGGGGTTTATGCCACGTTACCTGTCGCTGGTAGGGGAGCCTGAACCTGCCCACTGCTCTGGGTTTAACCCAGGGACCATATGCACAGCAGCCATATACTGCCTTTCCCTCGGCCTCTTCCTACCGGGGTCCTTTTATCTCCAACCCTACCCCGGGGTCAGCATCCTCAGGTTCTTCTCCATCTCTGGGCCCAAGGAGCACCCATCTTTACTCTTCTGGTACCAGCCAGGAACTGACTGGCTAAGGCCCTGCAGCTCCTTTTATCTGAGCCTGCTGGGCTCTGATTGGCTGCTTCTGTAGGCAGGCCCCAAGGACCCACCTCACTGCTCCTATACTGTTACTTGGTGGCTTCCTAGGGCGGGGTATAGCAGGACTGTGGCGCCTCCTGTAGGGAGCTGCATAGGCTAGGTACAACCTGCCACAGCCCCATAGACGTTTGAGTATAACTGATGGCAGGGGACAACCCCTACAGAAAGATTAGAGATTTTTTTTTTTAGCAGCACATCTGTCTTTTCAGGCAACTGTAGACCCCCTTTTGTATTTAATTCCAGGATTAGGAGCCCCTGTTCTGCTAGAACCCAGATTTGTTAGCCATCTGGGCCTGTCTGAAATGATGGGTGGTTGAGCTGAGATAATGGATGTTACCCAACATTTTTTTTTTTTTTAATATATATATTTATATACATTTTTGGCAGGGAGATGGGGAAGATTCATAGAGTTTAAAGCCCTCAGGGACCATTAAATCTAGTCTGATCTCCTGGATATCACACGCCATTACATTTCATCCAGTTACCCTTGGTACATTAACCATACGAACAAATCACGCTCACCGTTAAAAAAAAAAAAAGCACCTTGTTACTAATTTGAATTTGTTGATCTTCAGCTTCCAGTCAGATTCTTGTTATGCCTTTCTCCACTAATTAAAGAGCCCTTTAGTATCTGGAATTTTCTTCCCATTAAGGTATATAGCAGAGATGCTCTTTTCACCACTGTGAAGAGTATCTAATCAGCTTGCACTATTTGCATTTGGTTTCTTTAATGTACTTAATGTTGGGAAGTATCTAGTGATCATCATCTTCCCAGAGGCTAGGGATTAGAGTTCAGTTATTACAGGACACTCGCTGATACAGCCCACTGCTAGGCACTGGGTGTCAAGAGACTTACTTGCAGGGAGGGATAGCTCGGTGGTTTGAGCATTGGCCTGCTAAACCCAGGGTTGTGAGTTCAATCCTTAAGGGGGGCACTTAGGGATCTGGGGCAAAATCACTACTTGGTCCTGCTAATGAAGGCAGGGGGCTGGACTCCATGACCTTTCCAAGGTCTCTTCCAGTTCTATGAGATAGGTATATCTCCATATATTTACTTCTCTCTCCATTAGTTTAGTTCACTCAGACATTCTGGCCGGTTTACTGTGATTCCAGAAAAAA